>JAQGAY010000139.1:0-45631 GCA_034698085.1 Polydesmus angustus
AATAGTTCATTTTCATTAAAATTTGACTGATTTATTCGCTTTTTAAAAACTACGTTAATTTAAGGACACACTATATTTAGAAAAGCGATTTTCAGATTTACGTTTTATCGCCGCACAGAACTTCTTTCTCGCCTTAAAAAATTAGATTTCGCGTTGCTAATTTGGTATACCGTATATACCGTGTTTCTCCTAAAATAAGGCACTGCCTTATATTTTTTTTAAAGGAAAAACGCAAAGAGCCTTAATTTTGGGGTAGGGCTTATATATCTGCAAACTGTGCTAAAGTTTTTTTTTAAAAAAAATTCATATTTAAAAAGTTGCATTTAATAAAATTTACATTTATTAATGAAAAAAATGCTAAATTTTCAATATTAATTTAAAAAATACATTTTTATTCATTAATGCTTTTAATTTGTTTTTATCATGTTTTTAATTTAAACTGGAAAATTGGATAAAACCACATTTATCTAGTTTTAAATTCTTTTATTATTTTTCTAGGAATTTCCAAAAAAATATTAAATAAAAACTACTGGTACCCTAGTTGTAGTTAAAAAATGCACTTGGGACTCATTTTTTGAAAAGGCCTTATTTTTGGGGGAGGGCTTACATTGTTCGCGGCGTTAGAAATTATATTGGGCCTTATTTTTTGGGGATGCCTTATTTTTGGAGAAACGGGTACGTGGTCTAATCAAAAAGTTCGTGCAAATATTTAAATTCTCGCACTTTATTTGACCGATTGATAAAACATTTTGCGAACATGTTGAACTTAACATGTCTTTGATCATTACCTAAATTGGCACCTATTTTTAAACCGTATTTTAAGGTTTTCAGCCAACTAAAGAAGTTGTAGTTTTGTATGTTCAGCGATTGTTTTAATTTTCGTAATAAAAAATTGTTTTATAAGATTAATTTAATATATTGTGTGTCATAAATTTTTATTTAAAGGTGTTACAGTTTAATATTACTGTACATAATTAAAGAATACTATTTGAGAAATTTGAACCGGTTAAATTTGGCAGAAATCGATGAAAACGTTTAAGTTGATGGAGGGACACATGCACCAATATGGCACAGCATCGGTGCGCCGGCTCATACTCAATTGCAGAAGTACTACATAAGTACTCGTAGCACTGAAATGATACTCACAACCGCTCTATTTACCATATTTAGACTAATGTAAACCTAATGTATACCTGTTTTAAGTTGTAGGGATTTATCAAAAAAAAATTTCAGGGACACATATTAAATAAATAATATCGGTAATAGAAAGAAATGCTTCTCACTAGTCCGAAATGTATATTTCGGCTACATAATAATTATTATACAGTTACTGTACTTAGTAAAAAAAAATCTACGAAAAAAAAGCTTAAGCCTAACTAATAAATAAAGCACTAAGCAAAAGTTCTGTAGGGCCTATGTCTTATTTATTGTAAAAATCTTACTCTGTATTTATTATTAAGAGCCTGTATCTCCTGTAAAGCACATTTAAGATATACATATTTATATAAATACATATCCACACGTACCGGTACGCACACCAACGTTGTAGTTAGTAGATTAAAAAACAAACAATGCTTTCATGCGAATTTTATTAATACATCGGTTTGTTAAAATTATTGAGAATTAAATTTTTTTGATTTGATACTTCCACTTTTTAAACTCTTGCGGGCGGAGACAATTTAATCAACAAAAATGTAATAAAAAAATGTGGTAAAAAAACCGTTCGGAGTAAATTAAAAAAAACATTTTTCTTGAAAAAACTGCCTAAATAAAAACAACCGCTCGCAGAGGAGAAAGTACAGGCGCAAAAATATACCTATGCTATTTTATCAAAAATCATAAACAATTTTATTTTATTTTTTGATTAGGCCTACTTACGCAATTAAAAAATTAATAAAAAAAATAAACCAAACTTAATAAAAAACTTACCAATAGGCATAACAATTTTTTTTGGAGATAGATTCTTCCTCTTGCTAACTTTCTTCATCGTGGTATCCATCGCAATCGAAAATTTTTCAATAATGCTGCGATATTTAATCAACACGGAAAGAATTATTTATACTAACTAGTTACTAGTGCACTCTCGCAGTAGTCCTTCACACCTTGGCCCTTTGATAATTATTTCAGTTTTTGAGGAAAGAGGTAAGAGCCTACCTGACCTTACTAATTATTTCTACCCCTCTTAAACTTCTTTCATTGGAGAAACAGTGCAAAAGAGGAGGGGATAAAAATTAGAAAAGAAGAAGTTTCGCCCATCACGATAAATAAAGAGATTTTAAGACGGCTAGAAAGATTGGTCTCAGGGCGTAAAGTTATGACATTGCCGATTTTTGAAATTTTTAGGAAAATAATAGAAATGTGTAAAATATTTTTAGCGTTAATTTGGCCAAAAAACAAAATTTTTATTAAAAAAAAAAAAAAAAAAACAAATAGAATGCGCACACCTTTTGGAAAAATAGAACATAATTATCTAAATTTTCTCGAAATTGATTTTTTGATATGATATTAAGGTAGCCTACTACCGGTAGTAAAAATACATCACATTTTTATTATTTATATTGTCGTCAAATTTAATTCAAAGTTCCCCATCTTCCCCGCTGCTCCTATACGCCTGAGTTACTGTATCATGTCGGTCAGGATGAAACAGCAAAAAGCGAATCAAATCAAATTACGACAATGCAAACTACAAAATTTCAGGGCAAAAAAAAAAATAAATTTTTGTTGCTTATTATCTCCCTAATGAAGAAACGTTTTTTACGGTTACATACACAAAAAAACTAAAATTGCATAATTTTATATTAATTGTAATATTTTGTTATTATAATCAATTAATAATAGTACCGGTAATAATTGAGTGTTGTTTATCACTGAAATCAGTTAAAGCAAAATAAAATTATTTAATTATAATAGTGAACGATTATTTTGATTTCTCGTAATCGTAAAAAAATTGCTTTTTTTTGAGTAGCTACAGTGGAACATAGGTAATCGTGTTTGTATAGGCCCTACTTTTTTTTTTATTTATCTCCTAATAAGGGATACATTTAAAAGTAAAAAAAAATCCGGATTATCAACGGTCCGAACCACTGCCGCTATTTAAAAATCCATAAAATGTTTTTCGCTCAAGTACTGTTGGTTTCACTATACAGTAGTTTCACTTTTCTAACCATCAGAGCAAATTATGATGCAAATTTTTTTTTACGTTGAAGACGTTTACCGGCATTTTTTATTTTATTCATTTCGAGAATTCATAAAAATCTGACTAAAACTAATCGACGCTCTACTGTACTACCGGTATGAAAGCATAGTAAAAAAACAAAACAAAAAAACACTGAACATTACTGAAACGGCACTTTTTTTTCGAAGAAGAGAGGATAAAAGAGCATTATTGTTTTATTGTTTAGGAGTAATTCTATCATAGTTAACACAGTAGGCCCTATACTGTATTTAATTGGCACCAAAAAATTGAAGAAACCATTGTACTTTATTAAGAATTTTGTTTCTCTTTAGTGAAAAGCTTGTGTTTTTAAGTTGTGATCGAAAAATGTCCTTTAAAATAAAAAAAAAAAAAAGCAATTCACTCAGTTTTAATCCTCATTCCTCAGTATACTCTAGAGTCTAAACTTTGTAGCCTTTCCATCATAACAATTATAATTTCTTGAAGCCTTAAACATTTTCAGCTCAGTGACCTTTCTTGAAATGAGAGGGGGAAAACGATTGTGGGTGAAACGTACAGTAGTTAAAAATCATCAGCAACAAAACGGAGTAATAATTATTATTTCTGTATTGAAGAACAATACTTTTACATGTGCCCTAACCAGGAAAATAAAAAAAACTTATTTCGTATTTTGGCTTCCATAAATACCAAAATTGTTTCTCAAGTTATACTTGAAGTGTTTTTGAAAATACAGTATATACTTTATACAATTATAATTTATACTTTATTATAACGCTGTACTCTATTTTGGCTTTACTAAATAAAGCTAAAATCCTTACAAACAAAATTTAACAGAATTTCGTTCTAGAATTACATTCAAATTTAAACGACTTAAAAAAAACTGAGGGCATTGGCAAGTCAATATTTACCTCATGGTCTAACTCTTAACACAATGAAATTATTGTAAATCTAGGGTTAACTAAAATTAGGTCATTTGATGGTACAGTACATGTAATTATATAAACTATAAATATTTTTTTTAAAGAATCAGTCCCGACCTTCCTTTACAGTAGCTTTTCTATCTACTAGTTCAATAAATGGTAAAAATCAAATTGGTAAAATATGAAATTAATACGAAAAGATGAAAAATGCACGTATCGCGACACTTTTCCAATACATGGACTACTGTTTTAGTCATTAATACAAAGAAAACGTTTTATTCTTTGCTTGGTATGCACGGAAAAAGTTTTATTTTTATTTACAGTATTAAAATTTGTCCCGTTTGGAGATTGAATAAATAAGGCATACATAATCTGATATAAATAGCACGACACAATCTGAATAGAATAAAACAGGCAAACGTGGACAGTGACCACGGAGCATTCCAAAATTATATTAAAATCTACCTAGTGAACATACATAATGAGCGCAAAACAAAATCAATTAAGTATCTAATAACCCAACAAAATGTACGCAAAAAATATTAGTTTTACAGCGAGCAAGTTTACATCAACGTGCGTTGAGAGTGCGAGTATTCCATAGATAAGCTACTGTAAATAATTTGGAATAAACATTCGCAAATTTCTCTTTTTTATTAATCATTTTTTTAAACTAGCTGATCTGGTTAAACTAGGTCATTTATATTTTTGAAATCAGAAACAAAAGTAATTTTTATCAAAATCGTGAAAGTACGTACAAGATCACTTGTTTTCGCTAGGAGCGCGTTTGCTCAAACCAAATTGTTTGCAAGTGACTTCAGTCAAAACAAACTTGGTCTCAGTCAAAAGAAAGGTTAATATAACATAACAACATGTACACTAAGTTTTTTTAATGATTAGCAAACTACCAACAACAAAAATTTTTTTTTGCTAAATTATAACACGGTCTATTTTTACCAAAAAAAAAAAAAAAAAATCCCCGTAGAATGTTTTTTTTTTTAATTTTTTAAAATTAACATTTGTCGTTTAAATTTCCATCCGCTTTCGTAACCGACTGCGCATTTTAAGTTTTAGCCCAAGTTTTGTGATATTTATGCCTTTTAAGGCGTTATAATATAATATATAGGCCTAATTGTATACCTCCACCCCCTACCGCCTCCCCAGATACAGTGCTTCCTAAAATTATTATTCTTGGCTTGTAAAAAAAAAATTACAAATGACTAGGAACTAATCAAAACCGGCTTTACTTAAGGGATAAAACAAGCAGCTATAATTCTTTCGCGTTAACTTCTTAAGTTCTTTGCATTAAATTCAAATATATTTACTCTCGGCTTTTACTGTTATGTATTTTCTGAGTTGGTTGAACATATGGTTGCATATGTGTTTTTTTTATTGGACAGTTTCTTTGAAATTTTGAAAAAATGTTTTACTTTTAGTATTTTTTTTTTGTTTTTGTTTTAAATTAAAATTGTCACCTTATGGTAACTTAAAAATAGTGTAACCAGCGATAAAAATGACTTTTTAAATAATCTAACAGCTTAGTTATTAATAAATATCAAATTAAAAAAAAAACACGCACAGAATAATTACATACTGTATTATATTCACTTTAAACTAATCACCAGAAACTTTTAATTAAAAATAAGTGAAAATTAGACATGATTATTATAATCACAACTCCTCTAATTTTCATTTATGGTGTTTTGAACTTTCTACATCATCTTCAATGTCGCTTTCTATTTTATTTTTGACTATATTTTTTGCCATATCATTTTCAATTATATCCGTCTCTATTTCTTTGTCGATATAATTTTTGACACCATTTGATTGTATGGAGAGCGTCTCATCATTGTTATTTTGTCCGGGATAACGAACTCTGCCGTCACTGTCGATTGTCACGTATTCATAGCCCCAACTCATCCAAGCAAACACAAACATTACAGCCACCAATAAGCTAGCGTATAAGAAAAACATTGAGGACTATGGTAGAAATAAAAAACGAAAAAAAATTCTTATTAAAATTTGTTCTAACTCAAAATTAAAATGACATCACCTCATCATCGAACATAGGAATGCTCTCCAAAATAATAATCAGTAAATTTCCCACAGCATCTGTAATAAGCCACGCTGCTTGCAACACAGATTTCATACTAACTGGAGCCTTTAAATAAAAACATTTTTTAATAAGTTTTGTTCAGCAAGTTATTAGAAAATAAAACTGTTTTCATCAACATACTTGCGAGTAAGAAAATTCTAATCCGGTGATTGAAAACATGATCTCCCCTATTGTGATAATAATGTACTGGGGAAGTTGCCATAACATCTTAACTTTATTTGCTTCAACTTCTTGATAAGACACAACATCTACCTTTAAAATTCAACAAACTTAAAATTGTAACTACCGTATTTCAAACAAATCCTATTAGGTTATTAATTTACGTGTGAGTAGGAGTCGTCGGCCTGAATGGCGATTGTAAAAACGCCCCCATTTGAAATGTCCAATTTAAGATTAGGAACTGTAAATGTTGAGCCATTAACATTAGGCAGTAGCAACTGATAACTAAAGAAATTCAATAATAAGTCGAAAATTAATAATCCCATCAATGAAGTACTGTTAAAACCATACTAATCAGGCATGATTGATTTATAATCGGAGTAAAAGGTGAACGCATCGGTGTACGATGTATTGTAAATGGTTTTAAAACTGTATCTGTCATCGTGGTTACTTTTCAAAATCAAATCACCATCATTGCCAAAAGCCCAAGCCAACCTTAATATTTCAAAAGAAAATTAATTATAGCATTACGACATTTGCACCCTTGCAATAAGAGTGTCACAACTCAAAACCATGGGATGACAAAACTCTTCTTCACTAAAAATAACTGAAACAACACTCCATTAAACATCTAATTGACCAAAGGAAACTATTATATTAAAAACTTTGTTTTTAATTTAATGAAAAGCTTGTGTTTGTGACAGTCTTATAGCCTCCTTACAAGGAACCATTCAGATTTTGGCTATGTATGGAGGCTAAGCTTTTCTCCCAAGTATTTAATGAAAATACAATTAATCATTTAATGGGTTAATTATTATAAAAGAACAGCTAATCAAATTACCTAGTGACTCCATTTCCATCATCAGGTTTCGTTCGACTTTGGTCCATCTACAACCCAATAAATAATATTATTAATAAAAAGTCGCTTTGGAGTACTGTATTTCAAACCACTTTAATAAACCCCAGTAGCAATTTACATGAGCCAAAATAAATACTAAGAAATTAATTACTTAAAAGGGGACGATTTAAAATACGGTAACTTTAATTATTAATAAAAAAATTTTTTTTGATTAAATTTTATTGAAAAAATACTGCAATATATTTTCAGTTAATTTATATGCATTGTACAGCATTTCAATTCTGTAATACCTAAATTGAAAACCGTATTTAAAAGCTCCCAACTTCAACAATAATAACGTATAAATAATTTCTTTATTTTAGTCTTTTCTTCTAAATCTATTTATTTATTTATGATAGTGTAAATGCAAAACTGCTCCTAAGCGATCTTATGATATTTTCGTTATACTAAATTTTAAATTATTTTTTTTACTTGTAGCATTTGAGTATTATCTCCATAGCTGCTAAAAACAACAGTGTATGCTCCAGCACTGTTAAGCACGAGTGGCCATTGCTTTGGCTGAAATCTACCAATCTCGTCACATTTGTAAGTAACATTCACATAATATTCCATGTCATATTCAGTTACTGGTACAGTTATTATGTGTGAACTCTGTCTTAAATAAAATTTTAAAAACAAAGCTAATAAAAAAATAAATGTCAAACCATCTATCAATCAAGTTTCTCACAGCCAGTTTATTAAGATTATAAAGAGATCCATCTGCTGCTGAAGGAGATCCAATATTTAGAGAGCAATTCATGGTATTCATATAGGTAATTTCAGCAGTTCCTGAACTCGGAGATACAGGTAGACCTTTCTAAATATTAAAAATTGAAACAATTGTTTTTTTTTAAAAAATTTAACATTGCGGCCGAAAATTAAAATATTATACTTCAATTTGCAATTGAACAACAGCAGCAATGAAAAAAGCAATTGCGGCAAGAATACCACCAATAAACATCCGGGTAAGTTTTCTGCAATTAAACAATTAATTTCATTGCATAAAATATAAATCTGCCAGTTAAAATATCACTTTTTAAGGAGATTGCATTTGGCAAACAGTGGATAAACTCCATAATTAAACACGGGAATGAGAAGTAGAATAAACAAAGGGTTGACGACTTGCATTTGGTCAGGAAGAATGACGTAATTTGAGGTCTAAATTTATATTTAATATTAAAACTTTAAAAGTTAAGAACATTTTATCTAAACTAATTACGAGTCTCCCATCCATTTCTGTGGCTTGAATAGTCCAAGTTGAACCTTGTTGCTCAAACAGAGCCCAAAAAACAGGCAACGGGATGTAAAGATACATAACTCGAAAAGCAGCTCTACAGTCATCGATGAATTTTTGGTCATATTTGTCATCAGCATAATTTAACCAATGAGAACGCTTTTCTTTAATTTTGTTACGACGTTTAAGTGCGTGCTAAATTAATTCCACAATAAATAACAATACTAAATTGCAAATCTAAACGAAAAGTTTACCCAAACGCAAGACGATACTTTAGCAACTATATTTTCCTTTGGTGGAATAATCCGATACATAAATTTTCCACACACAAATATGACTAAAAATGTGATAATTAGTATAAAAGTATTATAATTTCGCAAATTGAAATTTTTCTCCTGCTCTTACTGATAGATGTAACCATGAGGGCTGCAGGAAGTCCAAAAGCCAAAGGAAAGCAGGTATCTTCACCGAAACATTGCACATCCTCACGAAGTATTGGGGTGACAAAAGTGGAGATAAGACTTCCGGCATTAATTGAAAAATAAAATATAAAGAAAAACGATTCCCTGGCTTTTAACTATATTTGAAATTAAAAATAAAAATTTAATTTATTTAGAAATTCCACTGGTAATCATATTTCCAATGTAGTCAACAGAAGTTTAGACATCAGCGTACAAAAATAAACCGTTTTAGTTTTTTAAAATAAAATCAAACCTGGTCGATATCGAATTGATCCCCACCGAATGCAGAAACACATGGTTTTATTCCACCCGTTCCCAACGCAATGAAAGCTAATCCAAACATTGACAGCACTCTGCGTTACATTTAATCCATATTATAAATGACACTATGTTATTGATACTAAAAATCTCAGAAAATTACATCATTGGTGTTTTAGAATCAAACATAGAGCCTCCAGACAAAATAATATTTCCACATGCATAAATAATGGACAAATAAAGTATAGTTCTAAAAAAGCAAAAATAATGAAAACTGTATATTAATAGTCATTAAAAAATCACGTCAGTAAATATAAAGCTTACAAATTTTTAAATCATTTTTGTGGATCATTAAAATTAATTGCAGAAAATTAACCACAAAATATTTATCTTAAAAACCAAAATTTATATTACTGTCAAGTCTTAATTTTTTTTACGATCAATAATTTCCAAAGAGCAATAACAAAAAGTATTAAAAAAAAAAAAAATTATTTCTGCGCATTATTTTTTCTTCCCGACGTCAACGTTTTTAATATCTCCCTTAATAGCAAAATTCTGATTTCTCCATAGTTGCCAGGAAACCACAAAACAATTGAAAATAACAGATAATTCTCGCCTTTCATTTCGTAACAGAAGCTTTACATTTAATGACATGAAGTAAATAAATCTGCAAGTAGGCAATATTTCTACCGAAATTTTCCCAGCCAACTGTCTGCTAACCATGCTCCTAATATTGGCGTAAAATAGCACAACATCACAAATGTGTGATAAATAATAGTAGCTGTATTATCACTCATCCCCAATTGACTCGTACAATACAAAGTAAGAACAGCTAATAAAATTTATATAAAACCAAATTTTAAATGGTACTCAAATAATAAATAAGTTAGTAAATGTAAAAAAAAAAATTCCGATGAGTTCGATAAAACTCGCTTAAAAAATATATGCAAAATAATAATAAATACCTCGCATTCCATAATAGGAAAATCGTTCACAAAACTCATTTCCCACAATAAAAAATACTGATTTTGGAAATTTTTTTCGCTTAACTGAACCAATTGACTCCACATCATTTCCTTCGCCCACATCACTTTTTTCGCGTTTTTCATCCTCCATCTTAACAAATAACTTAGTTTTAACAACTATTTGAAACAATTTGACTTATTATATCGTATTTTTTGTAAAATGATAAAACCTTCGAATATGATGGCAGCTCATCAATTTTATCTTCATTCATGGTAGAGAGAGGCGAGCATCCAACACTTGATGAACACGTTTAAGTGCTTAGATACTTTTGAATTATTGTGATTAACAAAACGTGCTTCATCGGTCATCATAACTTTAATAATATTTACGAATTGTGATTACGATGATAGTATCAGAAAAGATTAAAAAAAAAAAAATATTGATATAACTGTCAAATTTTCAGAAATCAAAATTTTACAAAAAGAAACAATAAATAAAGCAATGTCATTCCCAATCAAAATTATTAGTAAAAATGTTTGGAAGTCGGTTATGAAGTTCGAAACATTGCAACATTATGTTGGCTAGCTTCCACATTTAATAGAACATGCAAACATTATTGAAACAGTGCCATTAATTTCAATTTAAAAAAAAATATTTTTTTTTTGCAAACAGCTAAACATCTTAAACTCAATAAGCCTAATATTATTGTTATTATTTGTATTATTATTACTAGTTTCTTTGCTACTCAAAGTTTGAAATGTGCTAGAGAAACAGCAATATTTATAACGGTAATTTATCATTCCTTTGCGGAGCAAAATTTTGACAGCTAGTGTTTATCTGCTCGTTGTCGATAATTATTAAAATTAAAGAATTTTATCATTTAAAATAGCTTTTGCATTGAAAAATTGACACATTTAATCTATGAAACTTCACTTTTTCAAAAAATATTTCTATAGTTTTTACTGTCGCTATTAAGAAAAAGTTACGACATACCCTGATAGATTTAAGCGCTTAATGGTTTTTCTTAAGCATTGTTAGACTACGCCAAATCCGACAAAAGACTGTAACTACCTCATTAGTCTGTCCCGCTATTTAATAGTTTTGGCAACTATTTCTATCGTCATTTAAAGTTATTAAAATAATATATTGCGTTTCAAACACTTACTATTTAATATATATTCATTAACTAATTACCTAAATATTTTAAAATCAATTTCCATAACAATTATCTTCGCATTGCTATTTAAAGCAAAATTAATTTCAGTGTGCGTTTAAATGTCTAATGACTTTTCGCAAACACCATTTAAATATCAATTATAAGTTTATTTTTTTATGTACTGTACATAATTATAAAAAAGAATTTCAATCGGTTATCGACATTAATAAATCAAATTAAGCGTATTATTTCTGATGCAATGTTATTGTAGAGATAATTATTTCAACATTTTTTCTAACAGCCAAATTTCTACGAATTAACTTTTTATCCAGCAAAAGAATGTAAACAAGGAAAAAACATACAGTATTGTTTTTAACAATTAGGCTATTGTATTGAACTAATGCGCAAGAGCGATTAGCCAATAAAAAAACTCTAATTTTTCAGATTGATCATTTTTTGATAATTAGATTATGTTGTACAATTATGATTATATTGAAAGAAAATCAATTTTATTTTTGATACAGATTAGCCAAGCATTTTTCAGTACTTTGTTCTTAGTTTTTGCCGCATAATATTGAAGTTGAACAGCCTACCAACAATATTTCGCTCTTGCTATTCAACTTTTTATTTTTATTTTACAGTTAAGGTTTCCAACTTCGGGTATCAAGTACCCGGGTACTGCTAAATTAGTCAATGAGAAATAAAAATAAAATTTATTCCTAATATTATTGCATGATATTCCGCACAAAACTATCAACTCAAAATTTTAAAATTAGTTTTAACTGTATATTCGTAAACTAAAATATTTTCCTTAATGGTGTTAAAACTTAGTTAGCCTAAAGCAATGATATATTCCAATCATTTAACTGGTCAGTGTTTATTATATCTAGCATTTGTAGTTGTAGAAAGCTTTTACCACACTAAGACGCCCGAATGAGTTGGTAAGACTTAGCTGTTTTTTAAGTAGCTGGTACTTTCATAATTTTACACTTTAAATGCTCCTATATCTGCCAATTGCTAAGTTTTGAACCATGAATAATAATTTATAAATATAAATTGGATAAAAATTGTTTAATATTTTTCTCAATTTTGAGTTAAAAAATACACGACAACCCGGGTAGTTGAAACTCGGAAATTTAGTTAACACTATTTACAGACTGCAGTACAGTGCTGTATTTTGTTTGTTTGATTGGCTTTTGCTGTATCATTCTGGCAGACCTAAATCAAGTCTCTATGCGCAGTGGGAAATACAGAGAGCCTCGAGAGGCCCATACAGTATGCGTTCATGCATCCAGAAGTACTGAAAAATAGAGTGGAAAACAACCAACCTACAAGTTCGGTAACGATTCAACTTTACTCAACTTTATAAGTAATCTTAACCAATATATAAAAAAAAAACATTACTGATACACTACGTGGACAATAAAGAACTCTTAACTTAACTTCCGCTACACATTTTGAAATTATGAAATAATTAACTTAATACAGGCTAAAAACGCCATTCTAAAATAAAAAACTAAATCCGCAAAAAAATGCATCATTTTTTTTTAAAGTTGCTGAATTTTGAGTTTAATCCGCCCAGAGTAGTTAGTTGAAAGAAAATTACTGTACGGATTTCAAAACTATACATAACAAGAATTGACGTCATAAATATTTTCTGCTGTGCCACTATGATCTACCAATTGATTTCCCGTTTTTTCCAAATTTGCAAATACAGTATCAGTAATAATACTGTGACGCACATGCAAAACTCTTTTTTTATATAAAAAAATGGACTTTTTCTGTTAATGGAAGTCTTTTAGAAACAGCAATAAAAAATTATTTTTTTACCAAATGAATAGATTGTAGTGGTAAAAATAATGCAAAACAAAATGATACAAAGAGGGGTTTAGTGGTAATTAGGCAAATCCAAAATTTTTTCTATCCTGGTTCTATAACCGAAGTCTATATCTGGGGCATACTACAGTACTATTATTAGTGCGCCCCTCGAGACAACTAGGTCTTTTTCCACAACGCTTCACAGGCAACCACAGGCCGCGTCTCTAATCTCTTGAGTTAATACAAGCCGGTTGTAAGCTGTAAGCTTTAAAATACTTTACAGTAGTTTATAAAACAATGGTTTGAGAACAGATTTTCAATAGTTAATAGCCATTCTCAAGTAATTAAATCTGTTACAATACTAATTATTATTGCGCATCATTTCAATGACTTTAATAAAAATTAAAATCAGTTACAAAGCCATTTACTCACAAACAAACTGCATGATATGCATGTACCGGGTGTCTAGGATAATTTTAATCAATTTCAGTTTGTAACTTTGTTATAAACATGTGTAAACATTCCAATTATTTAAACGTATATTTTATAACATACTCGTACATTATGCAAACATTTTAAAAGTGAATCTATTATTATTACGATTTACGTTCAATCATTTGCACGTGCGTTTTATCACGTATAGTAAATTTTATCAAACGTAAAGTATTCATGTGAAAGTTTTTTGCGATTTTTAGATTTTGCTGTCCCATCTTGACCGATCTAATCAGGTTTCTAAGAATAGTGGAGACGCTTGATTACAATGTGCATCGAGAGGCCACAACGTAAAATTATATGAAAGTTAAGAAATGCATGAAAAAAGTAATTTTCTATTTTTTAATAAAATTTTTTCCTTGTGGCGTCATTACAGCAAAAATAATTAATTTTTTTTTATAACTGTTTACATTAAATATTAAAATTCAAACTCTTATATGATTCTCAGTGCTTTACCGCAAACTCACTTATATCGTTCTTTTATCACTAACTTTATTGATAAGTAAAAACTTACTCAGATTTTGTTGAGTGATTTATTGGAGGAAAACAATAACGTGCTGTTGATAAACCTTTAAAACGAAACTAAAGCCACTGTTACGTCAAAATGACTAATAATAATTGGTATTTCTTTGTCAGCAGAAAATCTTCTACGAATTTAGTTTTAATTTTGTTACAACCTGTAAACAAATTATTTTTTAGTTATTAAAAAACTAAAAAAAAAAACGATTTGTTAAACTAAGAATTATTTTTTTAGAAATTCAGGTGGCTTTATTTTTTATTAAGCTATAACAACTGCCTATTTGTTAATCAGTTTAAAAATCCTCAAAAAACAAAAAACCAAAAAACGTAAAGTTATAACAATAACAATACATTTATCACAACCCACAGAGCATTTAAGTTTTAGCCTACATTTCGTGGGCCTTTTCCACTGTACATCCCCAGCAACGCTTCCCATGTACAGGAGGCGTACGTTTGTAGCTTAAACTCAGTGTACAAAGCCGATCATGGAAAAGAGAAATAGTTTATAATAAACTGTATTATTTTTTATTATGAAACATGGTTAAAAGTTTTACGCATGGTTGTGCCACACCATCAAATTATCATTTTTTTTCTTTTTTTCTGCTTTATTGTCACTTCATTAGCAATAAGACCAATCAGGATGGTCTATTGGTCTACAATTTCTTGGACATTTATCAACTATATAAAGTCCATACATATCTCCAACAAATGTCATGTTAACTCTACGTGATGGGAACGGTCGCGTTTCCGGGAAATGTTGGCACAAATAACTATCGTGGGCCACTAAATCCGTTACAGCAACAGGCCAAATAATTTGAGAAAGAAGAGCTTGGTCTGTGCCTTTTATATTATACCTTCCTCTGGATATCATTTCATTACAAAGATTTTGCATTAGAGCTAAATCTTTATTACGAGCACCCCACATACCACCTATTAGGAAAGTAATAATAATTTAATCAAAATAAACAGTTTGAACCCATCATAACAACCAGCTTACCTAAAATATACGTTCCATGAGATGGATTATCTCTCATGACATGCCACGTTTTCCCCGATTGTAGCCACTCATTGACCGCATCTACTTCCCGTTGATAAATCGGGCTATCTAAATCTCTGACAGCAAAAACATCAACACTTTCATCTCCTAGCACTAAAAACCTCCACAGCATGCCAAATTTAGTCCCAATATTTTCAAATTTGGAATTAAGATCTTCAATATAACACTCATCTAAATGAGGAAATTTGCACACTTCCGCACATAAATCCGCCATTCCTTTTTCGTCAGTTGGTTTAATATCATGGTACAATCGAACTGTCCATCCCGGATATAATTCAGCAGCAGCTTGAGTGTTTATAGCAACACCCTAAATCACCAAAAACCCTAAATCAATACAATAATAAGGTAAATCAAAGGTTTGTACAGAATTTTAATAAACCTTAAAATATCCTGAGCTAGTGTCTCCGTAAAATGAGTAAGTTACGACCTTTTGATGCGGTCCCCGAAAATTGGCAAACTCGCAGGTTGAGGTCATTTCTTTAATATAGTATTTATCATACCGCCCTTTTGAGCATTTGCATCTAGGGTGAAGATATACCGGTACTTCCGTTTCATTTTTGCTAGACCTAATTTAAATACATTTTTATTCAAGAGTGAAATTTTCAGCAAAGTATTTACTTATTTGTCAAGTAGATTTCATTGCGAATTGTAACAGTACCAATCAGATAATTAAGGATGGTCAATAAAGCAGCAAAAATTAAAATCAAGATTAAATTATGACGTATAATCGTTAGTTTCTTCCAATACCGGTACATCTATTTTAAAAAAATTTAAATAAATTAATAAGTCTCATTTAAACAAAGTTTTTTTTATTTGTTTATTCACAACAATAAAATAATTCTAAACTACGGTATAATATCTTCTATATTTCGTTATTCCCATTAATCCGCTGATATTATCGTATTTACTTTAGTTTTATGTTTATGCTTTTATCAAAAATGGCACATAATCAGTTTCAACAACATCAAAAATAGATAATAATTCATGTATTGGCTAGAGTAACCCAATTAATTAGATTTATTTCACTTATATTCCAAATCAAATTTTTAATTTATTTTTGCTTATTGGGTTTTAATGCAATTTTCTAATTCTCTATTGAGTTTTTCAATAGCTCAAGAGAAGGAGGAAGCCCAGTCCCATTCAACTCGGTTTAAAGAAGTTCTACCGTGCTTAAGAAATTCAAACTTCTTAAAAAAATTTATTTGAAATCAGTTAAAATGTAGCCTATTCATAAAGCAATTTTATTTGTAAGCAAAACAATAATTATTATACTAAATTTATTATAATTTAATAAATAATCGCTCACCTTTTTAATTATTACTCATAATTGATTGTGAAATCATTTGCCTTTTTTTTCTAAAATACTATACAGTATAGTATTAAAATCTTTTTTTCAGTGATTGCCATAATATTTGACCATTGTTTACAAATATAAAAAAAATACAAGTGAAATTGCGAATAAATTATTTACAAAATGAGCGATTTAAACCGAGAACATTATAACAGGCTTGCGAATCAGTATGTTGCATTATCATAGCAATAGTTGCTAAGAACTTGATAAAACTTATTTTTATCGACAAGATTATTTAAGCTATGATAAATTTATCCAAAAAAAAAAAAAAAAAAAGTTCTTTCCGCAACCGGTAATGTTTAGTTTCGTTTTCATAAATAATAAACCCGTAACCTAGAATACCTTGACCGAGCTCGATGATAGCTGTGATTAATAATTTCGTAACCCAATAGGTCATATTGTCAACGCTTCAAAACGATAAAAATTAATAATTTATAAACATTTTATTTTTGAGTGCATTACTCAAACTCACTTAATAAAACCAATTCTTGACGTTTTTATTAATTCAAAAAAGTATATTATTTTTCATATGTTCATCCAATTATTTTTCTTAGATTTAAAATGCATAGCAATGACTAAAATAGAGTAGTAGCGTTTTAAAATGAGTTTAAATAAAATAAATATTTATAGTCAATCATATCGATTGAATTTGTAATCCGGAATCCGTAATTCCAATATTGTAATCAATTTTATGAGAATTAGAAAATTTGTTAAATGGCCAATTGATTAGGCTTTTAAATAAAAAACTGTGCGTATTCGTTGTTTGGGTAAACAATACTGGCTTATGGGTTGTATTTTGTTTGATATGAATTGTTGATTTTGCGGTGAACAACCACTTTGGAGGTGAAGGATACTTTAGTCTAACTGTTGTAGTATCTATAAACAAAAATAACTTAATAATGAAGTCAACTGATATTCATTTTTAATCTCAAATACCGGATATATCAGTGGAATTGATACTGGTGCTGTTTATATTTATTCCGGTTCTGAAACTCTCTGTTTGATTTTCAAAGTAATTAGTTTCAATGCTTGTATCTAAAACAACCCTCATTTCTTTAGCAAGTATCTATAGCAATAATTATTTAAATTTAATTAAATCAAAAAAAAAACAGGTTACATTCCTACTTACGAAATATATCAAAAGCGCACAGCATAAAATTGATAAAACCGTTATGAAAATAAGTAGAATTTTTTTCATTTTAAATAATTATTAGAATTACGAGTTTGAATTAGAAAATAATTATTATACCGTCGGTAGTATATTTAAAAAATTACTCGTGTTATTTATCAAGACATGAATTATTTAGCAACTGTTGGCATCAGCTAGCTAAGAAATTGTAAATAAATATTGAAATAAAAGTTAGCAAAATTCCTTTGCGATACGTTTCATATTAAATTTATGCAACATTTCTTCATATATCATTATGTAAAGTTATATAAAAATACAGTATAAAGAATAAAAAGAAAAATTTTAAAGTATTTTTTTAAAAAATATTGTTCAGTAAAACTTCGACTACCCGAGTGCCCCACTATTCGAGCCGTGATTTTAATTTTTTTAAATCTGCATTAATATGAACAGAAATCTACAACAAAATGTTTTAAATGACATTTTTGTTCTTAAATTGTAGCCTTATTAGTGATACAATAAATAAAATGTTGCTTTCCGAATAGGGCGTTAATAATTAAAATTACATTTTATACAAATGATAAAATAAACTTGCTTATCCGAAAAGTTGGGTTCCGCTGTTGATAATATTACTACGATACAATATTAGATAATTTTGATAAATCAAACAAAAAAATACGATGACATTTAACAAAAACAAGTTTATTTATCTACTGTATCAAACTATTTGTAGATAAAAAAAATGTAGGACGTGAAGTGTGAAATTTCAAAGCCATTTTTAATACTGTACTTCCTTTAATCAGAAAAAAAAGCCATTCTCAATTAAAAATAAATTGGTAAACAAATTCAGCCATTAATACTATAAAACAAATTTAATACAGTAATAATAATATCGCTTCAGCTGACAGTGCGTCAACAATAATTGCTCTCTCTCTCTGTTTGCGCCTCTGATCACAAATAAATAATTAATAAAAATTTTTAAAAAAAACATTTTGTAGATTTTTAAGAACCTGCAAGCCTAAACTGTCGACCTCAAGATCTATCTCATAAAATTAATAATTGCTAACTTGGTTTATTTTGATGAAGGTGAATTTAACCATTTTAATTTAAAAAAATGGTATAAAAAAAGTAAAAATAAACGGCAAGAATAAGAATATTGGCAAATTTACTTCATTTTTGCAGAATATAAATTAAACACAATTTATATAATTAAATTTTAGAAATAAACGTGTTTGTGCTATATGTAAGTAGAGCACAGCCACTTTATAAAAATGTCGCCTGTAAAGCCACCGGGCCGAAGAGTATTGACCATGGTCAAAGAGTATCGAACAACGATGGTTGAAAAAAAAAGAGAAAAAAACTACAAGAAATATTACTGCATTTTTTTAAAAAAAATACGGCAATAATACGTAAGGTTACAGTAAAAAAAGTAAATTGTTGATGATGATAGACTGAGACATTAGCCAAAATAAACCCGAGCATTATTATTATATACAGTATAGTAATAGTAAATCTTCAAAATAATAAATTAAAATAAAATAAATAACATACAAAATATTTGAACTACATAAAACCGGGCATATTTATTTGTATTGTATAACTTTGTTCCGAAAAATAGATAATTGCAATTAGAATGTTATTCAGTCATCTGAGTAGCCTACATCCAGCCATCCACAGACTATAACAAGTTTAACAACTTCTGTTCCAAAAATTGTAAATCTTGTTCCAAAAATCTCGATCATCACTCAAATATCCATTTACCATCTTTGATTCTAAATTAAGATCCAAATATTGAGGATTGCTGTAGTCCAATGCATTCCACAAGTAATTGCGTTCACATTGATAATCATCAAATTTTTCCTCAAAATATGGAATTCTGATAGGAATAATTATATTTTTAAAACATTACCGAACATAAAAAAAATTACTGAACTTTTATAGGTAAATTCTATACAAACTTCGATTGAGCAAAATTATCCCATAGAGTTAACAGAATTTGTGCCATTTTGTAATCTTTTCCGTAAATATTCGTGTCGTTGAAATATGCACACCTGAACAAATATTGAAGCTCATCTCCATGAGCTACCATTTGCAAATCTAAATATATTTACCGGTAAAAATTAGCAATGCAAGAAAATCAAAAATGTATTAAAAATTACTGTGAATAAATTTAGGAGGCAATGTTTCCCCTTCGAGTTCGATCCACGATTGATGTCCTCGATACGTGAATTTATATGGATAAACCAAACCTCCGCGCTTAGCATACAATTCGTTAAAATTATCGGCAGCTGTATGCGAATCACCCCCAAACATCTAAACAAAATGCGTAAATATTTATGAAAATTAAATAATTTTAATTTTACAAAAAAAAAAAAAAAAAATGAATAAAAAAACAACCACTTGCTTCGTTCATAACTTTTATCCTCTCCACCAAACTCATCTCGTTGGATACAGTTTTCAAATATTTTCCAAAAATCACGTTTATATTTTGATTTCCTTTTCGAACATTTAGCATTAAGCTTGGAGCCACCACATCTAATAATTTTACTAACATTTCATTGTCGCTTCTATTCAGTCCGTTAAGTGCAAGAGCCGACACTATTGTTAAAACTCTTCATCAGTTGTTTAATATTTAATAATAATAATAAAAAAAAAAATTCTATCCTCACGCAAATAAAACATCAAGCCCTCGTCGCGTGCGGTTCCTGACAAAATTGGGACAATGCTTATGTCCCCTTTACTTAATTGTTGTTTCGGTGGATGTGGAAGGAAAGCGTTAGACCCTCTAGCTTTATCCACTGTTGGACGAAATGTATACAAGGGGGACTAAATTAAAGTTATATTAGCAATATATGAATTTCAATAAAAACTTTTAATTATATAAGCCCTTAAAATCATTAATACTTTGACGCTAAATATTTCCAGAGGAGTTGATTTTGTTATAAGTTCGATAGCGGGAACAGATTGCAGACATTTTATCATTTCGCTATGGTTGCTGAGGTTGCATTGAAATTCTTCGGCCAAATTTAACGTTACATTTAATAGACTTTCATACTCAAACCCCCAATCGGTTAAAGCGTTGCCACTTTGCATAATAGCACCATGAAACAAACCTTCAAAAAAAAAAAAGATGCTCATTTAACAATAATTACTGTAATTCGTTTTTCAGTTTATATAATTATTATATTAAATAATATTGTTAACAAAATATTAAATACCTTTGGCTAATGGAGATAAAAGAAGCAAAGATACTACTCCTGAACCAGCACTTATACCAAAAATGGTAACTTTATTTTTATCTCCTCCAAAATCAGCAATATTTGATTTAACCCAACGCAAAGCTAAAACCACATCGAGTAAACCATAATTGCCGGGAGCAGCTTCATCGTTAGTATTTAAAAACCCTTAATACATTTATCATGTTTAAATACTTTGAAATAGAAATGTATTTTTTGCACAGTTAACATATTAATTATTACCAAAAGGTCCTAGTCGATGATTGAGGGTAACCAGGACGACATTTTTATCCATAAATCTATGAGGACCGTAATTATGTAAAGCCCCACTTCCGGACATATAACCCCCTCCGTGGATAAACACCATCACGGGAAAATTTTCATTAAGATAATTCTGTAAGTTTACCCATTTTAAATTATGACTGTTTCAGTTTATTTAACCTAATGCAGAAATTGCCAGAAAAGTGTCGATTTTAAGAGCCACGGCCATATAAAGAGCGATTTTTGTTTTTTCAAAGAATATGGTTTTAAACAAGTAAGAATTGGTGTATACGGCACAGTGTAATTTTAAAACTATAGTTTTCCGACTAGTTCATAAAATCGGCGCTCTACTTTACTGTCTAAAAGTACATGTACCGGTACCTCGTTTCTATACACGTTTAAATATAAACAGTCTTCTTCTCCCTTAATTCGAGAAGAATTTGTCAAAGTGGCAAACTCATCCACTTGCAAACAGTCTACGGCATCTTTAGTAGCATCATGCAAACCGTTCCAAGGTTCCGATGCTACTGGTGGCTGTCACACAACGAGCAGCAATATTATTGCTTTATAACAACTGAATATTAAAAAAAAAACTTATTTAGAAATTTATTTTTACCTTAAATCTGAGCGAATTAATTGGCGGCTGGGCATATGGTATTCCTCTAAAAGCTCGAAAACGATTGCCATCATCGCTAATTAATATTGATCCTTTAATAAAACCGTTTTGAGTCGGTATTGTTACAGTTGACTCACAAACGACTTGGTTAAACAATGTACAATTATTAATAAATATTGGTAAAATTGAAATTACAAAATATAATCTCATCTTTGATTTAACGGGTTAAACTTCGATAAGAAAACAGAATTTTCTGTAAATGTTGCACTATAGCCTATAAAACTTCCAACTGCAGTTTAATAAAATTATATTTAATCGTATTCGCGTGCCATTATTTTTTATACATGTACATATTATTTACCGGCATTAAAGAAATTGATATAATATGGGAAATTAGATCATGGTCATTTTTGAAAACAATCTTCCCGCAATATCTTACTACTTTTTTGTAACCTTATAATATCAAATTTATTTCCGTTTGTATAGTTTGCAGGACTTTAGGATGGTACAAATACCATATTATTTTTGTCTTGAAACTTCCTGTGCTGCAGTAGGCGGCCATTTGGCATATTGGACATTTATAAAACTTAAAATAAAACTTGATAATAAAATACTTCTGATTTGGCTAGAAGTGTTTCTTATTGCCCATTATTGATCTATGTCCCTTAGTTTAGAGTTAACAAACAGTAGGCCTAATATAATATACTTTTTTAATACGCCATTTCCAATTTGAACACCTTCTACTAAACGGAATTTAAAGTCGCATTCGGTTTGAAAATAAAAATATTGTATTTCAATAATTCCGCCTCAAACAAAAATAGCATGCAAACGCAGAGAATAGATTTGATCTAATCGTCAAGATTTTAACAGTCTTTGCTCCAAAAATGGTAAACTTTGTTCCAAAAATCTCGGTCGTCACTTAAATAACCAGCTGCAATCTTCGATTCTAAATTAAAATCTAAATACTGAGGATTGTTGTAGTCCAATGCATTCCACCGGTAATTACGTTCACATTGATAATCACCAAGCTTTTCCTCAAAATATGGAATGCTAATAAAAATCAATTTAAAATTTCCAATATTTGAATCATTTTGAAGTTAAATGATACAAACTTAGATTGCGCAAAATTTGTCCAAAGTGTTAAAAAAACTTCAGTCATTTTATGATCACTTCCACTGAAATTCGTGGCGTTAAAATATGAGGACGTAAACAGGTATTGAAGATCATCTCCATGAGCTACCATTTGCAAATCTAAACATTTTAATCAGGAATATTTAAATAATGAAAATAAATAATTATAAAAAATAATTAAAGTTTACTGTGAATAAATTTAGGAGGCATTTTATTCGATGCGGCTTCGAGAGTTTCGAACCACGATTGATGTCCTCGATAGGTGAATTTATATGGATAAACCAACCCTCCGCGTTTAGCATACAATTCGTTAAAATTATCGGTAGTTGTGTGCGAATCACCTCCAAAAACCTAATACAAGTTTAAATTATTTACTAAAATCAGTTATTTTGTAATTTCCAAAATAGATTTGAAAAAACCACTTGCTTCATTCATAACTTTTACCCTATCCTCTAAACTCGTCACATTTGATACATTTTGTAGATATTTTTCGTAAATCAAATTCAAAGTTTGATTATTTTTTTTAATGTTTTTTGTTAAGTTTGGAGCTACCAAGGCCATTATCTTAAGTAACATTTCACTATCGCTTCTATTCAATCCGTTGATGGCAAGAGCCGGCACTATTGTAAAACGCAATTAATCGTAATTATATATAAAAGAAACAGATAAACAGTAATTATCCTACTCATATAAAACATCAAACCCTCATCCCGTGTAGTCCCTGAAATAAGAGGAACAATGTTAATGTCTCCTTTACTCAATTGTTGTTTTGGTGGATGCGGAAGAAAAGCGTTTGACCTTCTAGCCTTGTCTACTGTTGGACGAAAGGCAAACATGACAGGCTAAATTAACATTTAGTTAAAAATTA
This sequence comes from Polydesmus angustus, assembly GCA_034698085.1. NCBI lineage: Eukaryota > Metazoa > Arthropoda > Diplopoda > Polydesmida > Polydesmidae > Polydesmus > Polydesmus angustus. Next base: position 23,816 of record JAQGAY010000139.1, read on the forward strand.
AACTTTAGCTTGATAGATTATTATAGTTAAAAAACGTATACCTCAACTTCATAAGTTCCTGGAAGAGGGTAGCATTTTTCTATAATGTCAACAGCGGAAACGGCTTGTAGACATTTTATCATTTCTCCATGATTGGCATTATTACATTGAAAATCCTTCGCCAAATTAACTGCTAGATTTAATGGGTTTTCATATTCAAGTGACCAATCGTTAAATGCGTTACCGCTTTGCGCAATAGCTCCATGAAACAAACCTTCCAAAATAACAGATTCATTCGAAACTGCTTTTCATTTTCCAAAAAAAACAGTATTATTATAAATACAACAGCAAACCTTTAGCCAACGGGGATAAAAGAAGCAAAGATACTATTGCTCCACCAGCGCTTTCACCAAAAATGGTAACTTTATTTTTGTCACCTCCAAAGTCAGCAATATTTGTCTGAATCCAACGTAAAGCAGATACCACATCGAGTAAGCCATAATTTCCAGGAGCAGCTTCATCACTAGTACTTAAAAATCCTAAATACAAGCATATAATTGTATTACAACACAAGTTCCAATTTATGAAACATTACCAAATGGTCCCAGACGATAATTGAGTGTAACTAGGACAACATTTTTGTCCATAAATCGATGCGGGCCGTACATAAGTGAAGACCCGCTTCCCGACATATAACCACCCCCGTGGATAAACACCATTACGGGAAATTTTTCAGTAGGATAATTCTGTAAATTTACTCATTATAAGTAGGCCTAATTAAGGTTTTTTTTTAAAAAGTTAAACAGTAAAGTACCTCGTTTCTATACACGTTCAAATATAGACAGTTTTCCTCTCCGAAAATTCGAGGTGCAAATTTAGAGTCAAAATCATTCACTTGTAAACAAACCGCCGCATCTTTAGTAGCATCGAGCGAACCATTCCATGGACCTAATGCCACTGGTGGCTGTTGCCAAACGAATGTAAATTATTCTTATAATAACTGATTATTTAAACCTTAGTTTTAAAAAATATATATAATATACACCTTAAACCTGAGCGAATTAATTGGCGGTTGAGCATATGGTATTCCTCTAAAAGCTCGAAAACGATTGCCATAATCGCTTATTAATATCGCTCCTTTAATAGAACCGTTTTGAGTCGGTATTGTCACAGTTGATTCACCAGCAACTTGGTAAAAACCAACAATAAATAATAATACAACCGCATTAAAAGCGTACTTCATCTTGGATTTTTTTTAACAAAAAGACAGAATTTGTTACAGATTATTGTACTATACTTGAACTGCACTACTGTACCGTATATAAAATCTTATTGCTCGTGCTCGTCCACGTCTATATTTATATTTATCAAAGAGATTAGATATGTTCTCCAATTCAGTTTCATGGTCATTTCACGAAAACAATCTTTTCGCTAAATCTTACTAGCGCGATAAATCATAAACATCTAGTAATTACTTTAGTTATCTGAATTCAATTTGGCCATGATTGTATTATTTTATTGAATAAAATGCAGCAAATTACCAAAATAAATACGTCACGGCAAATGAATTGACGATGAAGCTTGATGACCTCGAGAAAAAAAATAATGGAGGTGATTGAAAAGAATGACAATAGACAAAAGCTGGCACATCGTGCTCTGAAAATCCAGATGGAAAACAACGTGACATCAATTCAGAAGGAGATTGCAACAGAAAAAATATCTAAAGAAACCCAGACTCATCATGAAGAGACAAAAACAATATTTGAAAATATCATGGCGTCATTGAATAAAAATAATCAACAGAGCCAGGTGACAGTCGGAGTAGGTACGCTAACCGGCCCCTCACAAAAACGTAAAAGCCCGGAAAAAGACGACGGAAGAGCGACTGCTTCCGTTTGGAGCAACCGCGAATTTCCATTATTAAAACGACAAAAAATGCAGCAACAGATAGTAAGAGAACAGGCTTCGGCGATAGCTTCCAGTAGAGAATACCTCGAGGCACCTTTGTAATTTGCGTTTGGATTGGAATATTTTCATAATTCAAACGCAAAAATAATCTTTGGAATATGCTCTATAATTTCCTGTATTCATTTTTTTAATTTAATCATCAGACAACTGAGTACAGCGCTTCCAACGATGCATATGTCAAAAAAAGCGGTCGTCGAAGAAGTCAGCACTGTGTAATTTCTGCAACCAGCCTCTCACACTTCTCTCAAATTCTTAATTTTTTGTGATTTTTTATCTCTATTGGTCAGAGGTGTCACCACAGATGTTTTTTTACGTTTTGAGAGGAGATGGAAATCATCAGCCGGGGGCCGGTGCCAAATCTTAGCTGTATGGTGACGAGATTCAAACGCTGAAGTTCTGCCGTGGTTGCACTTGGCATGACATGGTGACATCCACTATACAGCCCAAATTTGACACCGTGTGATTTCCATCTCTTCCCAAAACTGAAAGAACATTTGGAGGAACACCTCTGATCAATAAAGACCAAAAAATCACAAAAAATTAAGAAATTGAGAGAAGTGTGAAAGGCTGGTTGTGTGATTGAATGCATTTTTATAAAGGACTGTAGTAAAAGTTACTCAAAATAATCTGTATTGTTATTAAATACGTACATGTAGCATACATGTGCTGCTATATTATGTAAAAACTTATTTTTAATTTTGAAAAAAAAAGCCAAATACAACACAGTGCACAGTAGTTTCATTTGCAAAATAAATTTATCAAGAGTGAGGGGGAAAAGGAACAACAGATTAAAAATGTGACATTTTTGACAAAAATGATTATTCATTTTGCGAGCGAGGAAGCGCGTTTCCAACCTCTCACTCGACAAGGTTGACCCCATCTCCCCAACTACAGTTGACATTATTTTATTGCAGTATTAACGGGATATTCCACTAATTATTAAAGATAGACACTATGAATGTTTAGACGCAGTAATAAAATTGCCCTGAAAAAAAAAGTCGGAAAACAAACACATTTTATTAAATGTGCGGCATGCAATAAAAATGAAGCTTTTAATATTATTTATCCTTCTAAACACAATGTAATTGTATGCTTAAACACATGCTTCAAACTTTTTAACCATTAACTTTACTGCAACTATTGACAGTTACCTATATCACGTCATCTCAATAAAATAAAATTACAAACTAATAATTGCAAGAACTATTTTTTTTAAACAAATTTCAAATATTCCTCGTAAATGTTATTTTTTCTTTAAAAAATAAAGAAATTATCCCTACACTTTTTAACGTGTTGTTTATCTGGAAATTTAATATAAAAAAAGACATCATAACTATAGGATAGTCCATCAAGTATGATGAGCGTTTTTTTTTCACAGTTTTAATAAACTGGGGCAAGAACATCAATAAAATAATGTTAAAATGTGTTATATACGACAAAATATACAAAGAAAGCTAAAAACAGTAAAACACATGCACGCACGTATATGACAAAAACATTATACCGTAGTTTTATTGTATAAAATTTTGTACCGGTACATAGATTTAATAAGAGACCAGCGAGATCTTAGTTGTCGAGTGCCGTTACTAATTAAAAAAAAGTTGATAATAAATGCATTACGTCAATGGGAAAATGTCCCGAGTTAATTAAATAGAAAAAAACATAATATTTTATGTTTACATATTTATGAAAAATATGTTTTACAGCTCACTTATTTTTTCTTTCTTCGTCAACGATGACGCGCTTTTTTCAGAAATGAATATTACAGTATCTAGAATTTAGATCTGGATCAACTACGCACTGGATCTCATCACTCGCTCACTTCGTGAATTGTTTATTTGGCCAACACATTTTTATATTAAAAACAATTGATAATAAATTTTCTATTTAATTAATACCACGCATACCACGAACCAATATTTCATAACCATTTCAAAGAATGATTACAAGATAAAAATAATAAAAAAATTAAGCATAACGGTAACAAAATAAATTTAAAAAAAAAAAAAGAATTAAACACAACAAAACTTGCCTTTCTATATAACAAGTTAAAATTTAATAGCATAATTTCATTTCATAAATAATGCAATAAAACTTTAAAACTTAAAATTAGCGTTTCATCTTAAATCTTAATGAGTTCGAAATAGCTGTGTTATACCATCCGTAACCAGCGTAAACTAATTTACATTCTGTTTTTGTAGATGTGCTTGTTTTAAAAGTCTTATGGAATAACTAATTTTTATAAATATTTGTATTTTTAATTATAATACTGAATGGCATTGACTATGAAAATAAACTAAATTAAAACAGTGGGACAGGTGTTTATTATCTTTAAAAAAATTCGATTAAAAGAAAAAAAAAACCGACCATATTATTCATTCTAACCATATAATCATTTTAGCTTGATGAGTGTGGGTGGAATTAATTGACTGGTTTCAAACATGAATGAGGTTGGATCAAACAAAAAAATTAAGCTCGTGGAGTGATTAGTAGCGTCAATTTAATTCTGAAAACAGAACGTCATTACACATTCATTTATTCCTAATCCACGCACGAAAAAAAACCCCCAAACACTAAAAAAAATAATCAACGTTAATACGGATACGCAGAAAACTGAAAATGTGAAAGGCGCTTCATAATAAATAACATAGTAAAAAAAAAAAACAATGCAAACAACAACAATAATGATCGAGCGGAAGTCTGAGTCTAATATTTACTTTACACTTCGAAATATGGTATAAAAACGTACCTATACCAAAGACAATCAACACAATTCACATTAACATTTTATATTAAAAAAAATGAATCAATCAAGTCATTATTTTTCTTTAACTTTCACTGTAATAATTTTATTATGTCTATTGAGTTCACTACACACTCACTACCTTGAAACGAATATTACTCGATGTGACCAGCTTCCAAAGGTGACCAGCAATTTTTCGGTAATATTAAATCTTCGATTTAAATTTTGTAAACATTTTAAAAACAATTAATTTTTTGCTCCCAGTTAGTCGTTAAACACAGTCCATTCCATGTTTACCGCAGTTTGGACCCAACTTACAATTGCACCACTGGCATAGGCACTGGGCCTCTCAACGGAAGCGATTACCACGGAACATTTGTAATCATTCAGAAGTAAGTAGCCTATATTATTTATTTATTTTTGTTTTATTGCAAGTTTTACTATACATGTATACTACTACTAGTATTTTAAGGTTATTAGAGATTTTGCGGTTAAACTTTTTTCTCGTTCTTATGCTTAAGTCTACTTCTTATATCGGCGGAGTTTGGACTTTATTGTAGGATTGATGAAAATCTAAATTCCAAACTCTGAATACATAAGAAATGGACTTAAGCATAAGAATAAATTCTTATCTTGTTTGAATTAAAAAAAATTTTTGTAATAGAAATGTAGTAAAAACAATGTTTGGAGTGTTTCCCAAAGACAGTGACACGGCAATGACAGTTTTCTGCGATAATGGTCGGTACCTAAAACTAACTTTTTAAAGATAAACTTGATTAAGCTTATTCGTATTTATTTAGGAGTTCAAGAAACGTATCATTTTCTTATTTTCAACGTTAGTGATGTAAGCGGGTACATTTGTCCTTACATCTGTTCAGACGACGGTGCCACTCTAACGAGTAAGCGATTCACTTTTGTTTTGAAATAGTTATAATCTTATAGGTTGTAAAAACAATGATTGTATTCTAGCTATACGTTGTTATGGTCATTCTGCTGAAGATGAACTACACATACAAAACGCTTTAAACTTGTACGCAAATGTTCCAGGATTCAAAAATATTACAAATACTCAGCTAAATTGCAATAATGGCTTTGTATGCGACAATTATTTCTTTTAACGGTCTGTATACTTAATTAACCATTTGATTGATCGATTGTTAACAATAAGCACTTTTCGAAAAATGTAACTCTAGTGCTATATTAATATATTATAAAATAGCAAATGAATTAAAATCATATTTTGAACAATTACTTAATGTAAGCTTATTTATTATTGATATTTGTAACTCAAAATTGACAACTTAGCTGAGAAAACAGGGCAGAATCATTTTTTTCAAAAGATTATTCAACATCATTCGCAAAAACAATAATTATTATTGGGCCTGTAAGTAAAGTGTAAACTACTTAAAGCCGTCTCTTAATCATACAATTTAATCAATAATAAAATCTTTATAATTTAAAATTATTTTTAGTTGTCACAAAATCAACTATTTTTTTTAGTAGTGTTTAGTGCGTTTATTTACATATTACTCACATCAACGCCGCTCACTTGCAGTAAACACAATAAAAAAAGACCACTTGATGATCACTGATGAGGACAGCAAAGAGCCACAAGTGGTCAAAATGCGGATCACAATTATAAAGGTATAACAAGTAATAGAATAGCTGAAGCAAATATTAATACAGTTAATTAGTTTATAATAAAGAGTAAAATACTACCTACCGGTATTAGTAAAGATACATAGGCCTAATTATGCAGTATTTTGCTGATGCAAAGCCGGCAGCAATAAACTAATGCTAACCCGCGGTACAAAATAAAATTTATGAAGAGTACTGTGGTATACGAGACGATGACTACTCGTTGAAAGCTAGAACAGGAGCTTCCTGTATCGCAGTACTGTACAAGGTAAATGCCACTTTAGAAACGAAAACGGGCTTTTCCGCGCACAGGTTAGTGCCCTATATTAATCAGATCAACCCCTGCGTTAACCTTGCGCCCCAAATCAGGAAGCACTGTCATGCTCTCTGTCTCGCTTCCAAAAAGTTTAAATTGCATTTAAAAAGTTGAATACGGTTTACGAGTACTTCGTCCAATAATTCTATTAAAATGTTTAAAACCATCCTCATTCATAACTAGATTGGAATTCCCTAATTAAATATTGCTCAGGTGGTCGTACATGAACATGTGTTTATCAATAAAAACAAAAAAAAAACGTAGAGCCGTCACAGGAACTGCCAAGTCAGAATTATTTTAATAAAATGACTATCTTTGCTCACACTTTTAACTGTTATATTAATACTCGTATTTTGTTAACAAGCTTTGTTGTCCCTCGCGAATCGGAGTTTACACTGAACACGAGGAAGTGAGGGACTTGGCCAATGATCCGAAATTCATTGTCTTTAATAATTATTGTATTTAAAATAAACAACAAAAAGTCATTTTTTAATAACCTTTTTGTTTTTCCATTAACAGGTAAAACCCCAAATTAATGCTCACAAACAATTAATAATCACTAATACGAAAAGCAAATAATGGTCACAAGGAAGTGCGAGTCATTCATTTGCATTTAAAAAATTGGTATAAATACACCAGAAAACTAATACCAATCAACATATGATTTCCGAATAGTAACCTATCTCTAAAAAATGAATCAATCAAATAATTGTTTCTTCTCAACTTTCACTTTAATTTTTTCATTATTTTTAATGAATTCACTATGCATTGAAACCGATAGCAGCAATATTACTCGATGTGATGAGCTTCCACAAGTATCCAGCGACTTTTCGGTAACATTAAATATAAATTTGGACTCGATAATAACATTTAAAATAACTATTACCGTAATTTCAGTTAGTCGTTGAATATAGCCCATTCCATGTTTATCGCAGTTTGGACCCAACTTACAATTGCACCACTGGCATAGGCACTGGTCCTCTCAACGGAACCAGTTACCACGGTACATTTATCATCATTCAGGAGTAAGTATGCAATTTTTTAATGCTTTCCAACGCTTCTTAATTAACATATTTTACTCGCGTATTTTAGCAATATAGTGAAAACAATGTTTGGCGTGTTTCCAAAAACCAGCGACACGGCAATGACGGTTTTCTGCGATAATGGTACCTAAAACTAACTTGTTAACGATGAACTCGATTAAACTTATCAAATATATTTTTTAATTAGGAGTTCAAGAAACGTACCATTTTCTTATTTTCAACGTTACAGCTAAAAGCGGATACATTTGTCCTTATATCTGTTCAACCGACGGAACCACTCTAACGAGTAAGCGATTCGACACTTTTGTTTTGAAATTAATCCTTAAAACGTTTTAAAAAATATTAATTTGTCTTACAGCTATACGTTGTTATGGTCATACGGCTGAAGATGAAAAACAAATTCAAAGCACTCTAAACAAATACATGCATGTTCCAGGATTCAAAAATATCACTAATACTCAACTACATTGCAATGACGGTTTTGTATGCGATGATTATTTCTTTTAATATTTTATAACCATGTAAAACAAGTTCTAAAATTAATTCCTTTACCCGATTGTTAAATGAGCACCTAGGTGCAAATAGAAAACTAATGCAATAATAATGTATTAGAAAAAAGCAACAATAAAATCTTTTTAATAAAAAAAATGCTGTTAATGTATACTGCGCATGCTTATTAATTTCTTATCTCGAAATTGCGCAAATCGTGGAACAAACAGGTTGTCTCACTATAGAAACTTTAGCTTTTAAAGATTGATTAATACCCTTGGCAGGAACGAGATTAAAGTTCTGCATTATGGAAACGAAATAGAGATAAATTTCCATTCTGGCTAAAGGTTCTCCAGCACATGCTCGTTTTCCTATTCAATTAACTTACATTAAACTTCGATTCCATCATAACAAAAATAATATATTACCGAGCGAAAATGGAATCCAATATTCCGGTTTATCTAACTTCCCATCTTCAGTAATAAATCTATCGGGTCTAAAGTTCTCTGGGTCGCCCCAAAGTTCTGGGTCATGATGGACCGCGTAGATATTAGGTATAATCATAGAATCTTTAGGAATCCTGTGACCCATAACCGTCGTCTCTTTAACATTTCGATGGTACAAAGATAAAGGCACCAATGTCACCATTCGCTGGACCTCCATAAGCGTGGCTTCCGTGTAAGGTGTCTGCATTCGATCATTATAAGATGGCTCACGATCTCTCCCAATTGCCCTATCGATTTCTTCCTGAACTTTTTTTTGTACGTTTGGATAATGAGTCAAATAAAGCATGATCCATAAAAGACTGGTCGAGGAAGTTTCCGCTCCTGCGGTGAACAAATCTCGACTATTGTGCACCAAACCAATTTCTAATAATAGATCAAGACGTGTTCATAACAAAAAAATAGAATACACTTAAAATATGTATTAAATAAATAAAAATGTACCAGAAAATATTGCCTCATTCTTATTTTCTTGCAATCGCTTATTTCGTTCTTCAGTATAAGCGTATAAATAACTTTCTTGATCGTTGATTTTGAGACGCCGAGCATCTTCTAAAATATCCGACGTAGTATTTAAAATGCTTTCGATTCCTTCCCTTCAGTTTTAAATCTATTGTTAATTATTTGCTCGAAATAAATTTTGAATAATTAAAATAAAAACCGTCGTTGCTTGGTTTTTGTAATCCAATCAGTGCCCGGAATGCGCGAGACCCATGGGAAAAATGTTTGGATCGAAATTGATTGAGTCATGGAAACCACGATTTGCAAAATTTGCATTACTCTGGTTAGGAGTTTATCATCATAGTTATAACGATGTCCGGTGATTAAAAGTAAAGCGTTATTCGCTAAGCTACAATTTAATAGAATTCGAGCGTTGTAAGGTTTTCCACTGTGCTTTTTCATCTCGGCCAAAAAATACTGAATTTCATTCTGAAAAACCCAAATAATCATTATTCTAAGAAGAAGGAATACTAAATTTGCTTTCAGTTTTATTCAGTAAAACCTGTTTTGTTGTTACTAAAACTTAAAATCATAATTAAGCAACTTAATTGCATTAAGAAATCCGATGACTACGACATATTAGGACAGCGATGAAAGGTTAAAGTCAAACTGTACAGGAACATTTAAAATAAAATTAATAATTCCAATAGTTTACCAGTAATCGAGGTTCCAAAGCTAACTTCCCAACACCATTATTTCTTAAATTTGTTAGAATAAACCGACGATGTTGTTTCCAATATTCTCCATCATTCATTATTAATCCTTTTTAAATATTTACACTTTTTATTAAATTATATGCCTTTGAAATTAATTTGCAATTGCTCAACAACCTAAGTTTGGATCTTCCGCATTGTTGTGATAAGGATCTTCCACTCTTCCCGCAAATGTTTCTCCCTGTCTTAAGAAAGCTTCTTTAATAGCTTCAAAATTGTTGAGAACGATGGCCAAATTACTTCCCATATATAAACTACAATTTGTATAATAATAATAAATTAATTTCTTTAACTATTTAAATTACCAATAGTTATTTTTAAACTCTTAATTTTTTATTCCTAATTTATCCAACGACTAAATTGAGCACTCACTGAAATACTTGTCCATATTGTTTGCTCCACTCATTGAATGTTAAATACGGTTTTTTTCCAACGGAAAAGAGTGAACCAACAATTGGCCATCCAATTGGTCCTGGAGGCAATTGTTTAGGAATAGTTAAATACCAATAAACCAAAAATATTGATAAAAAGACAATTATCAACCAAAATATATTCGATATATCCATGTTTTTATAAATGCTTAAATAGAAATGCGAATGCTATTTTACGAGCGAGACCAGTACCAAGGACATAACCGTCTCCAGATACACAGTACTTCAGAATTTGTTTAATGCGCAGTTAAATTTAATAATTATTTCTCCTTCAATAACCATACTATTATACAGTCTCCAATGAGCAAGCATTCTTCAAAAAATGATATATTATTTTCGCCTTGAAAGATAACAAGTGTACAAAGACTAAAAAATTAATCTCTCAACATGCAAAAATAGCAACTGGCATTAATACTAAGAGTATTTATATCCCATCCACACTCTTGTCTAGTTAGCCTTCAAAGTATAATAATCACCAAATGGTGATTATTTTCCACCTAGGCGTTGAATAGCTTTTTCCACGGTGAATCCTGTTTTAGTAGAACCACTTTAGCCTTACCTCAGATACCTTTTTTGATTGCGATCACTTGCAGCAATCTGGCTTTAGCAAAAGTGTTTCCACTGAAAACTAGGATCGATGATTCGATGTGATGTCACCTTCCTGATCTTCAAAAAGACTCAATGTAAGAAAAAACTTTGTGAAACAGATTTGACAGAAGGTGTCAGAAGGCTTAGCAAGTTAGCAAACCAAAAAAATAATAAAATCATAATTTATATATATTATAAGGTTGACATCTATCCCACCTTAGCCATAAGATACCATTAGGACAATTTCTCAAAATTTATAGATAGGCCTGTCATAGGATAATTATACTGTACTGTATTCGTTTAACACGGCAGAATAATATACTGTAGATTAGCCAACTGTAATTTTGTGGTAACAAGATAAATGCTTTTCAAAGCTAAAAATTGAAATTTATGATATTTTTAATTGCAGAACACGAATATTAATCACTTACAATTAAAATAATAATTTATTAAAAAATAATCTCATACTAATTTTTATAAAATGAATTTTAAATGGGTCTGAACAGCATGACATTGTACTGTATAATATAATTTAGGCCTACCCTCTTTTTCGTTAAAAATAAATCCCTTTATTTTTTCTTAAATATTTTAATTAGAAGTCAAGAGCATAATTATATTAATCAATGGCATAATAATCATCATCAGCAGCATAGATCGTGGCGCAGCAGCATAGTTACTCAGCAGCGCATTTAAATACAGTGGGGGTTTGCTCACGCTCTATTGCCAGTGCTCATGCGCGAAGTTTTGTTTCCGCCTTGAAATAAAACGTGTACGATACCGGGGAGTTGTAGGTCAAGGTAATTATATACCACCGTCATACAACATGTCAACAACTTGCTCTTTTCTATAAACTTTAAAAATGGACGGCATTTATCAGAAAAATACACTGGAGCACATGCCTCCTGAAATAATGCATATGATATTTTCTAATTTATCCGAATTAGATTTAATTGCTGTACACCAACTGGATAAAAAAAACTTCAACGAGTGTCTGAAATTAGTACTGTAAGTCGAATCTAGGAGTAATCTCCTTTCCCATACTAAAGGTTAATACTCCTAGGTATCTATCTTAATTTTGCATCATGCTGTATTTTGTTACTTAAATTCAAAAATTTATTTTTTTTAAAGTCACTAACCCGAAGAAATATTTTTTTGTAGAAAGAAACGAAAACTTACTTTTGGAAAATGTTACCATCTTAGTGAGAAAGAGCTGCTGCATTATTTGAGACAATTCAAGGAAGAAATCACGTCGATTAGTTTAAACGGTTGTTATTGGTATTCAGCCACAACGTTGAAAGCTATCTTAAAGCTTCCCAAGTTGAATGAGCTTGATTTATCTCAATGCAAATTAACGCCGTTGATATTGGAAAATCTACTTGAAAAAGACCTCGAGTGCCTAACAATTACTTGGGATCTAGATTTTCAGACGTACTTATACAAGAATCAACACAAATTTAACTCAGCCAATTTCAGCTCCAGGTTGTTTAACAAACTCAAAACTCTGCACATTGATTTACCGGATTGTAGCCTCAACTCCCTCAAAATCAGCAGTTTTTTATTACAACACTGCCCAAACCTAGAAGAATATTTTATATACTCGGATCACCTTCCTAAAGATTTTCATCCGATTTCTTTCGGCCCAACCGTGGTACCTCGACGTAAGATTATCTCGATTTGCTTGGAAATGTTTGTAATTATTGCTGCATTACGTTGATTAGTTCAAAAGACAAATCTACCGAACATACGCCACGTTAGTTTAGATTTGCCGTCCTTAGAAGTAACCAAGAATGTTTTAAACACATTAATCCCGTTTAATCTAACCCAAAAAGAAAAGTTCTACCTCGGCCCCATATGGCTAGATATGCTAGCAAGTATTAATTTTTTTAACTTTTAAAAAGCTTGTTCAAAACTAATATTTTAATGATTGTTTATTCCCGCACAGATAATTGCTTGGAAACCCCAATACATAATCCTTACAATGCAGAAATCTTTAACATGTAGGTATCAGTGGCTAAGTAATTTTTGCTTACGCGTATTTATACAAACTTAACAATTCTAATCCACTATTAATATAGCAAAGATGCAACTAGTCGTATAGTTTTTAAAACTATTTTCAACGCCATAAACAACTCCGCCATAAAACGTCTAATTATCCTCGATACTTGTGCACCAAGCGAATTCTATGACACGCTGACGGAATTTTGCCCGTTGTTGGAAACATTAATTACCAATAATTCATATTTTCAAGATAGCGCGGTAAATCTAAATAAGTCATGGCTCAATTTAATTTAATAATTTGTATTCTACAGTTTAAGATTGGTTTGGAAAACGTCGCCGCAAAGTGTAAATATCTACGCCACCTCAGTTTACCAGTTAGTCAACACCCATTAGCAAATGCTGCTGACGATTATTTATTAGACATAGTCGTTAATTTTAAAAGTAAAAAACTTTAATTATTATCACTTTTTACAGTTTCTGTATTTATTAATTATATTTTAATTTGCTCCTACAGATCTTACTAATTTATCTTTAAGGACAAGTACAGTCAGCGTCGAGAGAAGTATTTACGTGAATAGCAATGAAATCAACCCCAGTATGACGGATTTATCAGTAAGTAATTTAAGTCCAGCATTTTAAAACATTAATATGTGATTTAAAAAAATGATAAATACAGCAAGAAACGCAAGAAAACTGTTCCTTCTACAAGGTTATTAAAAATTGTCAACGAATCGAAGTGCTTAGATTAGTAGAAGAATACTGGCTTGATTTTAGGTAATCATTAATTTAACCATAAAAGCAAGTTTGAAGTTATTAATGTAGATTATAATTTCTTAGAGTAGTACCAGAATGTGTGCTCGCCTCTATCTCAAATTGGTCCAATTTAAAAGAATTGCATCTCTTAAACGTTCCCACCATAGGAAAGGGATGGTTTCTGCCAGTTATTACCAAAAATTGCAAAAAACTAGAAACTCTATTTTTGTCTAATGTATGTAATAAAATGGCTTGCACTTATACTCCAGCTTTGATTGAAAGTTTCAAACATGCAGCTAATTTAAAAGTACTGAGGTAAGTTGTTAATTTGTTAGTAAGAACTTGTAATATCACGCTCGCATACCGTTATTACTTTACAATTATTTTTTTCTAGCATTCAGCAAAATACAATAATATGGTCTTTGAATTTTTGCCAGGCTTTAGAAAATTGTTTACATCTCGAAAGGCTCTATGTCGATAATTTATTAATTAGTTCTGACGACATTAACCATTTTAACATTATGATTTCTCACGTAAATTATTTTTTAAAAAATATTATTAAGCCATTTAAGTATTACTTGGTTTTTTTTAATTTTTATTTTGCAGTTTAAAAAACTAATTGCCGTTTATATCAGAACCAAATCAATTTCATCCAATTATGTTAAACTGGTCAACAAAAAGTTGAAAAGGTTAGTTTTCATCAAAGTATTTATTTAATTACTTCATATTGTATTTTTTCTTTAAAAAAACTGTAGTATAAAGAAAAATAGACCATCTTTAAGCTATTATTTTGGAGAATCCCCAATAGAAACAAATTTAATTCCAATGGCACACCGTGACCTTTTTCGTTATACATGTGACTCGTTAACAATGTGGAAACTCTGATACTGCAAACCAGTAATAAACTCTTAAAATATACTGACTGATTAAGATTTCTTCATTAAATATACTGTATGTACAGTTTATAAATTGAATAAGCAATCCTTCCAGTTTTACTTTTCTAATTAAATAATTTAAATCATGTCTTACCTTACCGCCCCAAATTTCCAAAAAAAAAAAATCGATTTATCATTTACCGGTATAATAGCAATCTGAAAAAAAAAATGTCAATATTGCTTTAGAATATGGAATTATCTTTTATATAATATGCATCGATTCTATATATAAGGCTACAACTCGTAATCCTACGTTAATAATTGATTCTGCAAAAGAAATTGAAAGTCTAGCTTTCGAAAACAAAACTTCATCGTCAAAAAAAAAAAAATATACAGTATATATATAATATATCGTAAGCTAAAGCGGTTAAATTATGTACACAGTACCGATAACTACCAGTAAAAACACTACCAGTAGAAATAAAAGTTATACGGTAACCTTAACTTGAAATAGAAACATAAAAGATAAATATATTTCGCGCATAGCTATGCATTTAAAAAAGTTGAATAATATTTACGATACTATTTTGTTATTCATGCATAGTGCATAGGCTATTTTCGTGACTTTAGATTCGTTTTGAAAGTAGTACATGTACACCGAAAAAACGTTTATTTTAGAATTGCACCTTTTTTTTATTTATTTGAAGAAAAAAAAAACTCACCCTGAAATGTATGTTTGGTACTGGTATTCTAAATTGATTTTGCTAAAAAAAATTAATCAAACTGATGCAACTGTAATATGCACTGTCATCGAAATGGTTGGCAACTCTAACTCTCCTCAATAATATTTAATTGAAATTTCACGCGTTCTTGCATTTTATTTTCCACTTCGGATAACAGCATTTGCCAAATTATTTTCAATCAATCTGCGTACATTTTTATTATTTGCTTAACAGCAAGCCGAAAATATCAGTGAATTAAACGAAAAGTCAAAAACGGTTCAATTTAACAAAATTCATATAAAAAAAATAATTACTGTAGGCTATTCCAAGTACAGTACCTGCATTTTTTTTTTTTTTCATATATTTTTTTAAAAGAAATGTTTGTAGAAAATTTATTTCAATAATAAAAAGTTTTCTATTTTTATACGGTTATTTCTGAATTTATTCATTAAAGTACTTTTAAAATACTGTAAAGGAAAACAACATACGGTAAATGGGAGCAAATTGATTACTTTAACTTCTTTAAGCTATTCGTTGAAGCAAAATTGTCATCGAGATGATAATTTAAGAATCTTTGAAATTATTTATAAACTGCCAAATTATCCGTCATAATATCGCATTCGCTTTTCACCTAAATAATAAAACTTTATACTTGAATAAGAATTACTTAATCATACCAAATTGAATATCGATTCGCAATAAAACGAAAATAAATAAGTAAAATTTGCAGTTTAAAATTCGATAACATAAAAGTAATGCTATTTTTACAACATGCACGTGTTACATATCTATCTATATTTAATGCATATAAATGCGCGTATAAAAGCAATTGCATTTCTCTGAGTTTAACTTTAAAAACGTTACACAAACTCACAAAAAACCAAAAAAAAAATGATGTAAAATTTAAAAAACTATCACAATAGGCCTACTCAAATTCAAAAATCCCAAAACGTTATAAAGTAAACGTTAGAAACTATGCATATTATAAACTCTGCTTTTATCCAATAAAATTTATTTTATGTAATAAAGCCATATAAAAAAAATCAAAAATTTAGACGAATTAGTTTGTTTGCGGTTAAGCTGCGATTTTACTCGTTCTTATGCTTAAGTTCACTTCTTGCGACGCAAGAATTAGAATTTTTAAGCTTATTATAATTATTGTTAAAAAAAAAGAAGCTAATTATTTCTAAAACTAAAATGACGTCAACTTTTTTGTTAGAAAATATAAATCCAATTGTTCTAATAAATTCATTATCTTAATTAATTATTATAATTCTAAGAATAAAAAAAAAGCTTAACCGCAAACTCTCTTTTATCTAACGATCCGTCTACCGTAAAATTTATGTTACTACGGTAGTTGAGCTATTCGTTTATTATACTTTATTATTTTAGTTTTATTTTTCCTTATTTTCGTATTATCGCTCATTAATTTGGTGATCCACAGCTAGCTTTAGCAGTGACGGATTCCCAAATTTTCCGCCCTAAGGTCGAACATTTTGGCCGCCCCTAAAAAAAGTAACTTGCGATGGATTTTTTAAAGAAAAGTCACGCCTTTTTAGGCTTTTGGCAGTCCCTAGAATTGTGCCGTCCCAATGCCCTGACCTCACCAGGCCTAATTAGAAATCCGCTTCCGACTGTAGTTCGTGACCTTTGACGTTAAGCAGCTTATGTCAGTAACTTATAAACGAAATGAGAGTTATTTTCAAATCACTATTCGCGCTAGCAGCTCATCTTTAACAATGTCATCTCCAATAAAATTATGTTTGAAATCAGAGAATTGACCGGGTGTAAGAAATACATACGATAACTATTTTTCAATCGAGTGACCAAAACTGACGTAACAATATCAATATTATTTTTTCTACTACAGCAGGATATATATATTATTATCTTGCCTTCAGGTTAGATAGAATCTTTCGAAATGTACGCTATAGTTCTCTAGTGGTCGTCATCAATACAGTATTTCCTTGGAGTATTTGGTAAGAGAAAAAAAGCGGCTTTGTCGATCAAAATAAGAAAACTGTTACAGTAGACCAACTACTTTCGATACGGTAACGTATTTCGCCAGTATTTCTATATACACCCGGTACTGTTTTTACACGGATTTTTTTTTACACAAATTTGAAATAACACGGTTGCAAAATAAAATTTCATACCGGTACTCTTTTTACACGAGAAAATTTGAAATAACACGGTTTTTTAACCAATTTCAAAAATATTTTTTGCTTATTTTGGGAATTTTTCAAAGTTTTCACACCTTTATTTATGTATTAATGATAATTTGATACATAATACTGTATGTATTTTTTGGTTGCCCTTAAAATTATAATGCCACAGAATTCCCCCATTACTTTTTTTACACGAATTTTTTTTACACGTGTTTTTCAGGAACGTATCCCCCGTGTAAAAACAGTACCGGGTGTAGGCTACACATGCATAATTATTTTTTTAATAAAAAAATTGGAACTGCTACTGCTTTCGCGCACGATTAATGTTTAATAATTACCGGTATTAATACTATAACTAATTTTCATTATTTTAAAATGGAAATATGATAATAGAAATCTGAAATTAAATAAAACCTTCGTGCAATCTAATCCGCTATCTTGTCTCACAACAATGTTTTGCGATTTACTTTTGGTTCCACGGAGAATTTCAATTGGTATCATTTTCATCAAGGGGAAGAAGAAAGGGGAAAACATTATTCGCATATCGCTTCATCTTCAATTTCACCCTTCATTTTTACTTTAAAAAACTTATAATCTCCCTTCAACCATAAATTTTTTTTAAAAAAAATAAAATAAGATAAAAAGCATAGACAGTATTTTTTTTTTTTTTTAAATCTTGTGATAAGAGTTAGACTTACGCGGCATTAATGGTTAAATATCTACCTTGAGTAGCCATTATCAGCGCCCAAGCCTCGTATAAAAACAACCACTTCTTACTAATTAGTTTAGCTGCAAATCCATTACGAAAGCTTCTACCAAATAATGATTTTCTCACCTCAAATACGTATCGCGCGTGCGTATTCTTCTCACGTTCAAATCGGAGAGCTCAAAGAAAGATGGAGAAAGTGTAATGGTTTTAAATCGGTGATTAAATTTTAGCGAAAGAGTGAAGTTCAACTACGAACAACTTTACAATCCTCGTGATAACGTAGCTCTTCTTTTGCATATTATATGTAATTTAATTTAGTTTTCTGTTTAAAATCTAGGCAGCGTGATGCACGAGTATATTATGTGAAGTGAAAGCTCAGCTAATAAGCAGCTTTATAAAGCTTTTTTAAAAAATATACCGGTATTACTGTACAGTTATAAACCTTGAATGAATTAAATCCATAATAAATCCAATAAAATCGTACTTTTTAAGTCCGTCGTTCAAGTGTGCTAGACATTTAACCTTCAGATACAACAAAACAACAATCTCTCCATCCTAATCCTAATAATATTGTTTAAAGAGTCGCTTTCAAAGAATTATTACCGGTACCGTACATAAAAATAATTGTCGCACTGCAACCAAAAATGTAACTTTAGATAGAATAATTATTTCGCTAAATTTATCAGCAAATCCATTATTGCCGTTAAAATAACTTGCGGCTATGTTTATGAGCCTAAAAATTCATTAGGACGTAGATGTTTCACAGCATCTAGTTTTATGACAATCCGCTTCATAACGCGCACTAAATACTTTGCTTTGCATCTCTTCCAAGTGGCATCTCTTCTCAATTACCGCTCACTATCTCGTATTTTCTAAGTTATTCGAGCATCTTCGCAATTTACTTAGTTACCACTAGATTTTGCTCCGCATCTCGTATTTTCGAAGTAACAACTTGTAAGTACTTGTTTTCTTTTGATTGTCATTTACGTTGTACTTTAAATACGAAGCCAATTTTTTTTATAAATCATTTTATTAGTATTTTTTTTAAAAAAAAATAATACTGTATACTGGTAATTACATTTTTTAATTTAAAAAAAAAATGTAATCATAGTTGCCGTATGGTAACTATGCTTTAATCTAAATTAAATAATTATTGGCGAAACTTTCATAATTATGAATAATTGACAACCAACAAAGTAATAAATATTCAATTCTAACGTCTAAAGCAATTTTTAAATTATACCGGTAACTTTTGAATATCCAATAAACCGGGTTTAAATCATCAAAATAACTACGCAGGGTACATTAAAAGCGGATTATTCAATCAAAAGCAATTGCATATTTATGCATCAATTTCCATTCCCATATGAAAGGGCTTTATTAATTATGAGCATTTTAAGTAGCGTCAGCTTTGCAGTTTTTAACTTAAAAACAGAAAAAAGTAAGTGTAATGTAATTTTACTTTCCAAAACTTTAAACGAGTTTTATAATAATAATTTTAAATCAAATTCTAAGTCTAATGAAATTCTACCTCCATAATTTTATTAAACGATTTCATATTAAAAGCGGATTAACTACCGGTAAATAGTCAGTCAAAAGCTTTTAAGCTTAAGTATTTTTGCATCAAAATTAATCCCTGTATGAAGGGGCTTTATCAATTACGAAGGTTTCAGTTAGCAACAAACTTGTTTGTAGTCTTAACCTAAAATATCAATTTCCAACCTTTTAAACGAATCTTATACAAAAATATTTCTATCAAATTCAAAACCTAATGAAATTCTATCTCCCTAATTTTTTAATTAATTTCGTGTTATTTTTTTGGAAAAATAAATAAATGAAAGGTTTAAGTCTGAGATATCAAATTATTTTCATCTAATGCTTCAAAAATGCACTACGTGTTCGAATTTCATTGTTTCTAATAACAAGTATTTTAAAAAAATATGAGCTTTATAATAATTTTCAAATAAAAATCAATAAAATTAGTCAACTAAGAATATAGCAAAACAATTACTTCATCTAACTCCGTTTGTCTTTTGATTATCATTAGATAAAAGCTTAACTTCTGAAAATAAAGAAAAAAAAAGAAAAAAAAATTGCGCCAGTAACAATAAAGAAAAAAAAATTAATGGAATGTCAATACGGCGTAGCTGTTACCTAATTCTAATAAATAAAGTTAAAATACCGAGCATACCCTTCTACTTGAACCTAGCTGCTGTCATACGATAAGATTAAAAAAAAAAAAAAACAACAACTACGGCAATAAAGAACAAGCTTATCGCCAAATCTTGTGAATGTAATACAATAGTTGATGAAAAGTAAATAAAAACAGTAAAGTTTACCTCAACTAACCACAAAAAGAGTTAAGATAGAGTAATTATTTTCCTCTCTCTCTATTCAACGTTAAATTAACGAGAAAGTACGCAATTGGCAGAAGCGTTCGTCGGGGAATGCATTATGATACGACCGTTTCTGCACTTCATTATCTTAAAAAAACACTACCGTACATGCATTTAAAAATAACTACGTAATTAAATACTACGTCAAACGACGCTTAATTACATTTCGGACGCAATTTTTAGTGACGGTTAACGCTATAATAAACCCACATTTTTATTTTATCTAACAACATGCAATATTATTGGCGAAAACATGTATCGTATTTACAACCGTTGAACTGGGAAATACTAAAACATATTAAATTTTTTTCTACGTTGAAGGACCAAAAAATAAAAAAAAAAAACCACCGCAGTGAATTAGGAGCAAATAAATGAACTGTCTGGCGATGGAATGCTCAGAGTGTCCACAATGATTGTTGCCATTACGTGACTCAGTATTTTCTTTCGTCTGACTTAATGGAATACCAGCTTAAACTAATGATCCACCTTCAGTCATCAGGGACAGGCATCATTTTACCTCTACCGTAATAATAATTATTATACAAGACCATAATAATGTGACCCCCCCTTAGCAGAGGCAAACCATCATTGCACATCTAAGCTTAGATTTTCCGCTTCTCTTTCAACGCGCAACACCATTACAAATTGCTGTTTTGTACGAGGGCTATTTATTAAGTAAGTTTCCCTCATCAAGAAAACGCAAAATAAGAATGATAAAATTACAAACCATATTTACTCGTATTTACCTTTGTAGGCTACACTATTTTTCTCCATTTACTGTAATTTGCATCCTTTTCTAAGCATTTCCGGATACTAAACAAAAGATTTTTGACAAACACTTCGTAAAAATTGCCGCCAAATTTCACAGATAATTTTTTTTAATCAACTTTTTTAAAATTTATTTATCAATTCCTTTTTATCCATATTTTTTCGATGATTTATTTTTATTTTTTGCTTTTTTTCTGACATTTTTAATCAATTTTTTTTAAAACTTGCTTTTAATTTGTGTATCAATCATTTTTTATCAGTTTGTTTTAATTTTTATCAATTTATTTATTAACATTAAAAAAAAAATTGATCAGCAAAAATTAGCGGTAGATTTTTACGAGGTGGTTGTCAAAAAACTGTTGCTTAGGTACCGGAAATGGTTAGAAAAAAGTGAAAATTCCAGTGTACAAAGAAAAATAGTGTACAATAATAAAAAAAAAATATTGTTTGTAATTTTATCATTATTATTTTGCTTTTTCTTGATGAGGGAAACTTACTTAATAAATAGCCCTCGT
>JAQGAY010000140.1:0-45401 GCA_034698085.1 Polydesmus angustus
TAAATTATAAAAAAAAAATTATGGCGCTAGCAGGTTGAGGCAATGAGCTACAGTTTTTCAGCTCTCCTGAAAAATTTTGAAAAGTGGTTTTGTCCGTCTTTGATACTAGCCTCCTCAATTAATTT
The DNA here is from genome assembly GCA_034698085.1 of Polydesmus angustus. NCBI lineage: Eukaryota > Metazoa > Arthropoda > Diplopoda > Polydesmida > Polydesmidae > Polydesmus > Polydesmus angustus. The sequence goes on from JAQGAY010000140.1 coordinate 126, forward strand.
TAAACGTTTTTATTAATTAGCTGCGAAAATAATAATTTTTTTTTAGCCATTTTAAGTGGTTAACGATTATAAATTATTCCGATACTGTACATCAATATATTATTGTAACAAATTCTAACGATGTTATCGGATGAATAACAATGCTCTAGTGGTTACAGTAGCAAAAAATAAGTGTAAAAATCGTAAGAATCAATACAAATACTTCGAAACGATTTTGATATATTTATTACACTGTTGTCGAAAACATATTAAGTTCCAGAAATCTCTTAAAAATCCAAAAAATCTATAAGAGAGTCTTGTCAAAACAAAAATGATTAAATTTAGGAAAAATATATGACAATAAAAATTATTATTAAACTATGCTTTAAAAAAATAATACAACTACCTACTTTTTTTTATATTTTATCTTTAATATAAATTATTTTCTAATTTTATGTGCTTAGATTGAAACCGGTGACGTAGAAGTGATTTTATCTCTGCAGGATAACGAAAACAGTAGAGCAGTATGGAATCATAAGTAAAAATTCCGTTTTTTATTCAATCAATTTTTTTAATTACCGTAATTTTTTTTTAATAAAAAACATTTCTTCTAATTAATTTTATTTTAGTTTTAAACTGAATTATCGCCTGCTTTTGCGAGAGAAAGAGTTGCACATGAAACTTAACGTTATTAACACAGGTAAATTTAATTTCTAAAAAATCTGGTTTTTTAGATATTAATTAATTAATTTTATTTGAACAGGCATGACCGATTTCGCCTTTAACATTTTATTACACACGTAATATATTTTTTTAAAAAATTTTAATTGTCTACTTTTAAATTTATAAATAATCATAATTTAGGTATTTCAAAGTACCAGATGTAAATCGTTGTTTCATCACAGGACTCCAAGGCTGCATGTTCATCGATAAGGTAATTTTCCAAGTGAATCGGAACAACGAAATTCATTCCGGAACTAAGTTTAATAAAAACTTTCGATTAATTTAATCGCGATTTAGACAAGGGATGGCGCTTTATATCAAGAAACGCGGGAAGCTGTTGGAGTAGCTGAATATATCGACAGGTACAATTGATAATAATACTTTATTTAAAAGAAATACATTGCTTAAATAAACTTAATAAAAATAATACAGGATTTATCAGAACACGCCAGATGAGCACGTGATAAACAATGTGGTAGGGTGCCGCAAGATGCGAGTGCATAAGTTTAACTTGCCAGACACAGGTAAGTCATAAATAACCCAGAAATTTTATCATTATTTTTTCCGTCAAAGTAAATGAAGAACTTTTAAATTGAAAAAAATATTTTTAAATGAGATTTGATTTCTAATAAAACATAAGGTCAAGTATTTGCTGGATTTATTGAACTCCTTAAAAGAGACTCATTTTGAAAATTCTAAAATTTAAATGTTCGCCCTATCAGTTTCACTCATTAACGTATTCATACATGTGAAATAAGTGGAAATTTAAATTGGGTTTAAATTTTTACAAGTAGTGTTGCTAAAAAAAATTTTTTTTAATTGTTTTTAGTGGTGTGGAACCCATGGATGGAACGTGCGCGTGAGATGGCCGATTTCGGCGACGACGAGTACCCTAACATGGTGTGCGTGGAGTCTGGTCGTGTGAGCACCCCCGTATTACTACCACCCGGTGTTCTCTACGAAGCTACGCAAATCCTACAGGTGATGTAAGTTTTTGCATCATAATCCCACAAAAAATACCAACAAAAAAAATAGCCCTTCACGCTCATCACAAAAGTCTTCAAAACAAAAGAAAAGCATGTTGAACGAATAATAAAAAAAAGGTGGATGATGTATAACATATGCATGAATTAACATGCATTTTGCTTTTTTGTTCATTATATTGACCGATTTATTTTTTTTATAATGTTTGTATTAATAATAGAATTTTCGCGAGCGAAATTTTTTTTTTTTTGAACAGTATTTCGCATGTTCCAATTGCACGTTTTTATTATTTTTTTTTTCTTCGTCATCAAATAAAAATTATTCGTGGAATGAACAATATTATTATTTTGATACTTAACTAACGGTTGACGATTAAATACCATATATATATATAAAAACGGTTGACGAATCAATATAAAATTGATTATCTGCGTTGGTTTAAAATTTAATAAGGCTGTGAAAACAGTGCATGGCTTGTAATTTCGTATAAAATAATTTTTACAACATAGGTGCCGGTTAAACTAGAAAAATAAATAAATAAACCGATGATGAATGGGTTAATGTTTCATTTAAAAAGCCACCTCAAAAGTTTTGATTCACTACTTTATTTCATTTTTAATTTCATTTTTAATTTCAATTTAATGAAATTATTTTTCAATAATATTAAATTATAGTTCATTGAAAAATACTTTTTTTTTACTCGCCAAACTTTTAAATTCGCAAAGCAATATTCCATTCAGTAAAAATCTAAATCGCTAGTTTATTGTAGTGATATTTTCATCACAGACTCGAATAGCGTTTTAATTGAAACATTCGGATCCAAAAATTCATCAGCTAGAAAAATATATTAAATAAAATAACTAAAAGTTTCCAAACCTAAATGACATTATTGTGAGAAAAAATAGTTTACTTCACGCCAAAGTTTTGTTGTGTTATGTATCTAACAGCAATGTTATGGTGAAACGAAATCGGTGAAACGCAACGGACGGATGAAAATGTGATGTTCGAAGTAGCCGTTTGAGTAGATGGACGATTAGCAGACGATCCCCATCCCTATTTGGCAACAACTATTATAGCACTGACACCGGAAGTGGACACTCGGAATGACGAAAAAAAAAGAATAAAGATGCCAAATTGATTCGTGGATAGTGAGAAACGGCACTCAATTTCCGACGAAGCATTTAAATACTTCACAGTATTTTTGATTATTATTATTTTTTTTTAATTAATTATTTTTATCCACTTACATTTTTTTATGTGAATTTTCTTCGAATACCCAATTTTTCTATCATGTGTGAGTGTCGTGTCAACTTATCGTTATTTCCCTCCCCCCAACTCACAAACCCCGCGGTGCATAGCGGACCATTTTGTTTATTAATGCGACTATTTGTGATCAAACAGCTGTGATGAACGAAACATTGTCACAAATGCTCGATAAAAAAAGAGGCTAAAAAATATTGTTTATGGAAAAACCGACTGGGAAAATATTTTGTAAAAATTGTTTGCAAAAATTTCAAATGCAAAAAAAAAATTATATTTTTATTCACTAAACTCGAACAATTAAACCGGAAATGATACTCATTGTCATAAAAGAAAATGTTTCACTAAACTCACAAGTTATGAATTTAATGAATGTCTTGATGATTAAGTTTTTCGGGTTTAGCGAATGATTTTTTTTTTGTGATTTGATTATGAATATTTGATAGTCTCATTCAGAGGAGATTAAATCTTCCTCAGGTTTCTGACTGTTGAGTATGAGGAGTACAGAGAGCACTCGTGCGCACGCGAGTTTGATAAGTATTTTATTGATATTTTCGAGAGTCGGACGCGCCATATAAAAAAAATCGAATTTCTTAGTTGTTTTTATTATTTTTTTAAAAAAAAAGTTAGGGATTACGTTAAAATTTAGAAAAATTAGGATATCCAAATAACCGGAAACGGCGCTATTTTAAACCTTCAAAATAGCAATAATGTCGTATATTGAACACATTTTTTTGTGTGCGCTTTCTAAATGTCAATTCCACGTAAAATACATAAAGAAAATGTAAGCTGCTCCCCTTCTTTTTTCTATCTTTCTTCTTACATTCTTATAATTTTATTTTCCTCAGACATACAATAATAATTAATACTCGGTATAACTCCGTATAAGCATGGAAGTTTAATGCGCGATAATCCCTCGAATTGTGCGATTTTCAATTTAGGGGAGTTTATAATTTGGCGTCAAATTGCGGTTAATGCCGGTTTTCTTCATGAAATTATCATTAAGGAAATTGTAATTTGCTCGATTCTCTTTCGCAGAAAACATTTGGCATTCACATTGAAAACTCTCATTTTCCAGGCTCGCGCATAATAAATAAATCGTACCAATCGAGGGATAATTCTGTAGTTCGATGCGAGACTGTGGGCAGATAAGATAAAAATACCAACAGATGAAACTTAAATACGTATAATAATGCCTTAAAATTCAAAAACTACGTAAAATTTGTCATCAAAATCGAATTATGTATACGAAATCGGTTTTTTATTAACAGTGAACCAACTATAATAATATTTTGGAACTTATTTTGTTATTTAATAATAAGGCATCATTCGGCTTACCTCGTATGCATAAAAGTGTTTAAAAATTATTAGAATGTAAACAAACAAAAAATAGATTTTTTAATATGAGTAGAGCTATTATTTTGTAAAAGTTTAAGGGATTAAACTTGCAGTACAATTTATATAAGAAAAAAAAACTTCCTTTAATAATTATTAGTTTGTTGCCTGTTGCCATACTTTTGAGCGCATAATAAATGACTGTAATAAAAATATTAAATTTAATATAGATTAATTATCGGAATAAAAATGTACAAATTGTACTGTATAGTGAAACATAGGTTGTTAATTTGCCATAATATAATACTTTTGCCCACACTTTCTACATTCAATTTGAGCTATCAAAAAAAAAAAAATTAAAATCGAAATTATTTATTATTTCATTTTAATTTTGAAATAATTTTGATGTGAAAGTTTTTTTTTTTTGTTGGCAAAGTTAAAAGAAATTAATTACAAGAAAGGAAAAGGATAATTACAAAATAATAAATGAAAAAAGAAATGGATTTTTTATGCCAAAATTATATTAATTTGTAATGGGGTTTCTTTTCATAAATTTGGTTTTATAATAATAATTGTCAAAATTTATATAATTTCTGCCAGACTTTACCTGGAATAAATTCCAAAATTAAAATGTTCTTCATATTTTTCGGTGCAGTATTTCAATGCTCAATTAAAAAATAAATAAAAGACAGAAAAAAAATAGGATTTTCACATCAAAAATCTTAACTTTTTCGTAACCCATCTTCTCGAATTATCTCCCCAGTTATGTGATTGCAAGACAACGAATGTGATGGCAAAAGAGGTGCCTTAAGAATTATTACTATTGATTTTTTTTACGTAGAATGTTAAATTATAATTATATAATAATATACAAAATGAAAAGAAAAAAAAAAACGTTAGAAAAATATTCCCCCACTTTTGATGAAAAGTTTTTATAACTCCCCCTTCTCACCCCCTCTTATTTAATATGAAAAGTCTTTCAGAATAAAAAAAAAGAAAAAAAAAATAATGTTTTTTTAAAAGAAATTAAAATACGGGCATTTAGATCTTTTATTTATGTAAGTTATGTAATCGTCGAATGGAATGATGCTCATCACTCGAGAAAAAAGACCATAATGTAGCGAGATATTCCATTGATTTATAAGTATATTGTAAATATTCGCTGTTGTTTTTACTGTTGGGCTCATCAAAGGTTGTTGATATAGTAATCCGACTTAACTTTTCTTTCTTTTTTTTTTTAATTACTTTTTCTATACTTTTTACTATTCTTCGTGGCGCACTGTAAGCCATTAATAAATAATTCCATTCTCAATGTTTTTTTTACCAATTAATTAATTTGTTGTTGTTTTTTTTTTTTTACATCAATATCTACGTGTCAATAACTATTACTGTCACCTTTCAAAGCTGACAAAATGTATAACTCAATTTTTCCTCTCTCGAATAAATGTTTACAATGCTAATCCTTGCTTTTCTTTGTAAACTTGCGGGATAATATTTTAATTCCCGTGAATCCCGTCAATCATACACACTCAACTAATTGTTGTGGTTTGTCGGAAAGTTGAACGAACTCAAATTAATTCCTCGTGATGCACTGTCATCTAATCATTACGAGTCACGAGAATTAATGAGGAACAATTTATTCGATCTCATCATTATGTGCTAATTTACAAAATGATAAACTCGACAAACAATAGTATTAAATATATGAGTGATTCCCAACCGGAATCGCTGGTATTAAAATTACTGCACCGGTATAGTAAAAGTATACAATTCAGGGCATTGGGAAACGTGAATCACAAAAGGTTGGGAAGCGCCGAAATGTACCAATATCTTCAAAAATGTCAACAACGAAAACCTAATTTATTTAAGAAAAATCATTTATTCTAAAATGAACAATGCTGCCAAAATAACAAAAACTGATTTAATTATACAGGCTTATAATTATTTGTATGCTGCACTGAATTAAATCAACTTTGATGTTCTCAAAACAAATTTAATGATTGAATAATTTTAACCAGATTTTTAAGTCAACTTTCATCCATTTCTTATTATAAATTATTATTTAGACAGATTGTTGAGCTAGCTCTCACTACCGGTATTTCTTAAATATTAAAAAAAAAATCATTATATGTAAAGAGAAGTCTCTCTTATTCTATGTGACAAATAATTATTATTATTAGTGTAGGCCTACTGATTCAGTTGAGTTCGGTTTTTTTTTTCGGTACACTCTTCGACCGTGAAACACGCTTGTCTGGACTCCTATAGAGCAACTGTATTAGATGATCGAAGGGTACACCACGTATATTATTTATTTTTTAACAAAGATTGAATTATCCCAGTGGTATTTAATCTTTCGTGGTCGAAGATCACTTTTACGTTGATTCTACATCTATTTCTGAAAAATGATACCGGAAAATTATATTGCTTATTAAAATATCGCACAATAATGCTTAATACTAACCTATAGCTACATGGTAAAACCACGCCAAAGTATGACGGTATAAAAAACTTTAGATAAATGAACAATTAAGTGCAAATTAAGCGAAATGCTTACAATTTGCAGAAAACCAATTAATAACAAAATAATCGAGTCCGAAAAATCGGGCCGAAAAATTGCGGAAAAGCATTTATCGGTGTTAATTATTTGAAATAAAGTTACGTAATATGCATAGTATACACTGTACAGTATAATATTACGATTAATTGTTATTTTTAATTTTTAGCATCATAAGTAACCAAAATCTTTTTTCATTTTTTTAAATGCAGGCCTAAATAAATTTGTTTAGAAAGTGGTTTCCAAATTCATTGCATGTATAGGCCTACACGTACTGCAAATTGTTTATTTATCCTATTAAACCGAAAGTTTAAGTATTATTGATAATATTTGAACAGAAAAAGAAGTTTTATCTTTGAAACCTTGATATACCGGTTTAGTTAACAGTATAGTACTCTAACATGAAAATTATTAATGTTTTTTTTTTTATATATAATAATTTTGATCATACAGTACTAAATAAAAAAATCATACTAAATACTTTTTTTTCAGTAAACTTTTTAACTAAAGAAGTATTAATAATTAAGTTATCCGGTCAACACTTAAGTTGTTAACCGAAATAGTAAGAAAATAGTAGGCGTTTGCTCCCATCCATTTAAATCCGCCTCTTATTCCCCGGAATCCATAGAAAAAAGACGCCCCATATCAAGTACACGCACTTGTAGTAATCTATTTTTCGAAGAAGTCAGACACCGTATAGTGCCATAAACCTAATAATAATAATTAATCTTTTTTTTTTCTTTCTTTATATTCGTTTTGTTCTCCCTACGATGCGCTTAAGTTACGCGCGATCTCCCATTCAATTCCATCTGTTCGGATGACGTACTTAAATGTCACGGCACCGATGACGTCAACCCCTTATATTCCTCAGCCAAGACTTGTGAGAATAATAAAAAAAAAAAAGCTTCGCTTGAGCTTACTTTTCGCTCTCGGTTTTCGCATTTCATTCGCGCCGACGAATTGACCAAGATAGAGCCAACCGCACGCGCTTCGCTCCGCACTCATATGCCGCTGCCGACTTCATCTTTGCCGTCGCTTCATCTCATCGAACAAGGTCAGTGAGCCACCATTCTTTTCTATCCCCCAATCTTCTTCAAATTGCCTAGAAACCGAGCGTTAATATTTTCGAAATGTCGATTTTTTTGGGGTTAATGAAAATGACGCGTTCTCTTGGAAATTCGATGCCTCGCATGATGCAATAATATTGAATGTGAGCGGATGCTCAATGTTTTTTCGACGGCATTTTGTTCCGTGACGGCGGAAATGAAAGCTCGCTTCGGCGGCGAGTTTTAAGTTACCATAGAGATGAATATAAAACGCGCAGGAAACTGCACAGCTGTTCGTTCTACGTAATTTTCCTCTTATCAAAACTAAATAATTTCTTATTTATTTAATACTGTTTCGTATTGAAAAATCTTATTTTTTACCCCACAAAAAAACTTTTTTTAGAAAAAATTTAATTAAAAATTGAGTGGAATTTGCTATTATTATTGTTATTACATGTAAGTAAGATGATCAGGCAAGTATTGCATCATTGAAAACAAGAAGGGAAACGCGTGTTACGAATTTAAACCCTGAAGATAAATTTTAAAAGTGTTCGAAATGATTTTTTTTTTTACTATTCATTATTTTGAGAAAAATGAAATTTTTTTTTTTTTTTGAAATTATATGTCGTTTTTTTCTTTCTTTAACGTAAGTTATTTGACATTTAAATTACTAAAAGAAAAAAAAATAATTAGTATGAAAAATTCGCTTCTGGAAAATGTTGAACAAATTAATTTTTAAAAAAAATGTAGAATACAAAACTAATCAAACTTGTAAAAATTATAATCTTGGGAACCTGTAGAAAGAAAAATTAAATTTATAATACACTAGAATTATCGTTCAATAACTGTCAAAATGTCTATAACTTCAAAGATTTTAAAAAGAATATTTGCATTTAAAAAAAAATTAGAGACGCAAATTGCTTCAAATTAAATGTTTACAATAATTCAATCATAGATAGATCATGATTCAATCTTTAGATTTTTCTTCCAAAGACTTTCCCCCTTTTTCGCTCCCACTGTTTTTTTTTTTCTTTCTTTTTTTTGTTTGTTTGTTTGTTAAAGCAAAAAAAAAAATTGATTTGTACGTGATGAAAAACCAATTTTGAAGTTTATAATGTTAATCGCAGAAAACAGATCCGACCGATATTAATTACAAAATTAAATTGTATTTGATATGAATATTAATAGCACCGGATTTCACAGCCTCGTAGTACTTGGGGCTTATCAACTTTTTAAATTGTTGTTTTTAAAACTCAGTTCATTATTTTTATGGCTTAACTATTATTTATTTTAAAAGAAAGGATGTTAAAAAAAATTAAAAATGTCATTCTTTATTAAATAAAACTTGTTTTTTAAACTTCTTTAGAAAATTATTTCTTTTTATTCTGAACTTAGTTGTTATATAAAAAGACTAATAAACTTAAATATAATTCATATTGTACGGTATAGTACAGTGTAGTTAGCAAAAAATAATGAAGGTTAAATTAATGTTCTTATTATATTTATAAACTCGTTTCAAGTTTTTATTCTTATTCTTAAAAAACATTATTTCAACTAAAATTAATCTTTTCCATGGAAATTTCGTAATTAAAACCTATTTCGTAGCCGCCAAAACTTTAAATCAAAATGTAATCGTTAAATCTTGGTTTAGAAATCCGGTGGCCGTGAAATATGATCGAGATTAACTACCGTACCTTAGATTACAATAAAGCTTAAAGAAACCGAATACCGTAGCAAATATCCGTCTCTGATTCTCATTCTCTACATATCGATAATTTTTCCAAATGCAATTGAATTTGCATTGTAGGGATTTATTTTAATTTCCTGTTTGAAAATGAAATATTATTTTTCATTTTCTTTCGGTTTCTTCCTGCTTACTTGAGACTCTGAGACCAGGATGCAGCTTCGAGAATGAAAGCGTGACAACGGTTGACCTTCAAAACAGCTAAGATTTCCGCGCGCGCCAAATGACATATGACTTTTACCTCACACATTTTTTTTCTCACTTTTTCTTCTTCAGTTATTTACTGGTATTTATATTGTTGCAGCTTCGAACTAGGAACGGAACATGAATTTTTGAGTGGTGAAAGAGATTTGTCATAATGAGCGGCCGTTTGGAGGGTTTGTTGATGCAATTGGGTTGTCCAGGAAGATACCAACTCATCGTTGTAACACTATTACAATGCAACGTTTTCTGGTACTTGGTCACCATATTCACCCTCTCCTTATGGCCTTATGTACCAAACTACCAATGCAAGGTCAGTTTCTTAGAATTCTATTATGTTTCAGCTTTAACTCGAACGAAATTTAACTTTAATGAGTGCGTGGTAGAAATGCAAAGCAGCAATGGTGGTTAATTAATGAGTAGCGCCACTTAAAACAAAGAACTAATTAATTACTAGCATAAAAATAACAATGAAAATTACTTTCCACATTGTAACCTGTGTTTTAAATTGTTAATGATCTCCGGCTCAGCAGTTTTTATGAAACCTGTTGAATAGTGATCACAGGTACTCAATCATAATACAACCGTGTCCTTCATAAATTTGGAATGCGACACGTACTGAATTAACACGGCTGAAATATTTTCATAACAATTTAAAATGATGCGCTAAATTCTAGATCAGGTCTAGATCACCAGGGCTTCTCAACCTTTTTTTTCTTGCTTGCATACGCCTTAGGGCCCATTTTCCTTTTGTAAACCTTTTTAATATTAGAAAAAAAAAATTATTTTATCAAAGTTTTTAGTTTCTGTATTTGTATCAGAAATTTGAAATCCATTAATTTAAAATGTTTCATTTTTTATCTCCAGTTATGTATTCCAAAATAAGAACAAAACGGGGGGAAAAAAACTCAATAGCTTTACAGAACTAAATAAAATGAAGTAACTACTGTATTATCTATTTTAAATTTAAAATTTACATGTAAAGTTTAAGACAAGCACAATTTAAAGTATTACTCGTGTATTTACGATACATTTAAAGTCAATTGGGAACGATGAACTGGTGTTGTGTAATTTTAGTTGCAAAATTTTAATTAACAAAAATAAAAAATTTATTTGTTTTTATTTTTAACGTTAATAATTGTTATTGCTGTTTATTTATTGTATATTTTATAATATTAAAATGCCACTATAGAAAGATCTGCCAGATCAATTTTTTTTTTGAGGGTTAAATGTATTCATAGTGCAATCAATTAAATTAGCAAGTTATTACTCAGAATTAAAAAAATTGAAACAAATAAAAGTTATGTAAAGTTGCAAAGAAAATACATCAAAGATTTCCTATGATTCTCGATTACATGCTTGTAAATAACAATTTGAAAAACCAATTAATAAAGTTTTAATTGTAAATAATAAAATCATTTCATGAAATTTTGCAAATACACAATTACTGTATGTTTGAAGGTTATATATACATCACATTAATAAAAATCAAAGTTTAATGTACTTTTAAAAGTTAATAAGTTTCAAACCAACATTAAGTGTGTATGTATCGTCAAACGGTCAAAATTAAATAGATTTAAAACTTTAAATAAAATTCCAAGTAAAACGAAACCTACATGTACAGTAGTTGATTTTTGCAAATATTTTTAATTAGCTCTGCTGTATATTCACATAATTGACAGTAAAAAAAAAAAAAACTTTTATAAGATGGGGGGAAACCTCTTTCGCACCACGATCAATTTTAACGTAAGCGATACAATAATATGCATAATAATTTCAAGGCCAAAATGCAATTGGATTTAACATTAAAAAAAAATTATCGTAATTGGAGTACTGTATTAGAAAAAATAGTTAAAAACGAATGCTGAACGTTTTACTATTGAAACTGGAGCCCTTGAATACGTAAAAAACAGACAATCGCAATAATGACGTTTTCTCAAGATAATAATAACTTGTACTCGCAATGTGCTTTATCAATTACCTGAATTTCGTTAAAAAAAATTTTAAACAATGTTCTCAGATGCTAAAAACAATTCTTCAAAAATTCTATTTATCTAGAACCTCTATCCAAACTAACTACGTAATACTAAAATTAATTCAATGTATTGCGTTAGAACAAACATATAACATTAATTTTTTTAAGTTTGTGAGAGACAAATATTTGGAAAATAATCCTTATAATTATTAATATGCCAGTTTATTGAATTTAGCTACCGCTTGGAAACGAATCGCTATGGATTGCCAACACGAACAGTTCCTTGTTTTTGGTGACTGACGTTGAGCCATTCATATCAGCTGATCTCAATCAAACTCTGACAGATGTCGATCAATTCAACGGATCTGCAGATACGAAAGGCAATTGCGAATACGGTTACGATTACGGCGAGGACTACGATCTGTGGTCGATAGCTATGGAGGTATAAACCCCGATGAAATTAATGCCACCGGAAGTACGTTTTCAGGGCAGTAAAATATTTTAATGTATTCTTTCAAGTGGGATTTAGTGGGCAGCCAAAAGTATTTGCTGCGCATATTCCAAACGCTTTTTCTAACCGGAGCGGTGATTGGAGGTGTTTTCGGCGGAGCTTTAGCGGATAAATTTGGGAGGAAACCGTTAGCTCTGAGCACCCTGTACACGTCGATTGTTTTGAGCATAGTCGCTGCCTTATCACCTCATCCGTACGTTTTCGCAGCTGCCAAATTCCTTCAAGGGATAATGGCTCAGGTCAACTGTTGAATATAATTTTTAAGTTGCGAATGATTTTGCTAAGTATATTTGTATTTTATTTCGTACCCTAAACTGATAATGAAACTAACCGAAACCTGAAAAAATCGATAAATTACAAATTCAGCCGAACCGGAAAAATCCAATTTCAAATACTGCACTATACCGTGCTAACTTTCCGGTACAATTGATGACAACTCATCTAGAAAGTCATATGCCCACAATAAAAAAAAATTCTAATTTTAACCTAAAATTTAATAAAAACTTTTGCGCAATAAGAAAAAAAATATATATATACACGGCCACCTGCAACTTTTTCGAACGTTTTGTCGAAGTAAATAACCTTTTCAATTATGATTATTACTGTTAGGCGTGTATGGCCGGTTCCATGAGCCTCAAGATTGAAATGCTGCCTACAAAATACAGAGCACAAGCTCACGCCATTGGAGAAGTCATCGCTGCCACACTTTGCATTTTGCATATAGTTCTAGTTGCTTACGTCAGCAGAAGTTGGCGATATATCGAATACTTTAACGTTCTTCCCATGTTGGTCACATTGGGAGACATTTGGTAATTATGCTTTCGTTGTCTAAATTATATTCTTTTTAGTTTTTCAATGAATTTGAGTTTACACACTTTAAAGTTTATCGAAATTATAATTTGTCCATTGCTTATTTCAAGTTTTGTCCCTTATTATATTACCGTATTTGTTTTTAAATTAATTAGTTTTTGGAGAGGATTTATCTAGCTAGAAAAAAAGTTAATAAACACTAAACAGTGTTGTTTTTTTTCTTCAAATTTTGACCCCTTTTGTAAACATTTTATTCAACAAATTTTTAATTTAGAAACTATTTTTCGAATATAATTTTTGTTTTTAAAATTTGTTGGATTAATGAGGTTTAATTAAGTTTTTTTTTTAAATTTAAATGTATTGTTAATGGAAAAATAAACAATTCATGTTTATTAGGATTGTCCCTGAATCCATTCGTTGGCTCCTCAAAAATAAACGAGAAGACGAGGCTTTGGTCACCATTCATCGCATAGCGAAATTCAACGGTATCGTGATTCCTTCAACATTTAAATCGGAATTACAAGCCATCGTTCATGACATCGAAGGAGAAGCGGAAAAGGTGAAAAACACCGGTCTTAAAGATCTCTTCAGACATAAAACTCTTGCCATATTCACCATCGTTTTCATGACAAATTGGTAATTTATAATTTATGTTATCTAATTATCAACTTGAATAACAATCAAAACTTTTTTTATATTAAATTTTAGGATCAGTGGTACATTTTTAGGAATGGGCGTAGTATTATCCATTACAAGTTTCGGCGAAAGTATCTTCACGATTTACTTAATTATGGCTCTTGCAGTATTTGTCGTCAAAACCTTTTTTTTTATAACCGCCGTTAAGTAAGTCTCCGGACTTAATATCAGTAACATATTTAATCGCCAAAAATAATGTTGAATTAGAATGGGGAGACGAATCACCATAACGATGGCGTTTACAACAGCTGGTTTGACCATGTTGATGTCAACCCTCAACGAAGCCGTTATAGGTACCGAAACCAATTTTCCCTCGATCAAATTTAATAAATAACATTTTAAAATATTCTACCATTTGGTTTATAGGATGGCCTTCTATAATTTCTACTGTGATGGCAACTATTGCTAGAGGATGCGTGTCGGCCCTCATGTCCATATCATTTCTCTACGTGGCAGAAATTTATCCCACCGAACTAAGGTTATTTTTATATGATATTTATTCAAAATCAAGTTCTGTAATTAATTAAATTTAATTATTTTAGAACTTTTGCCCAGGGTTGTTGTAGTGGTGCTGGGCGAATTGGCTCCATGCTCGTACCTTTAGCGCTTCTAATTGTAAGGGCGCATTTTCAATTTTTCTAATTATTGATGCCCACATAATTATATAAGCGGAGAGCTTTCATTTTTCATTTTTTGAGTTAGAAAGTGTGGGCTACTGTATAAATAAAAATGTATTTTATTGATTGGTACCAAAAATTTATGAAGTTCTGGGTGTTATTTGTCATGTTATTCATCAAAAAGGGTTATTTTTTTTTGTCAATTTCAAAAAAATTGAGAAAACCAATTTATTTTTGCAGTATTAATTTAAATGAACAAATCATTGGCACAATTATCTGGAATTTTTAACCGAATTTGTTACCAAATCAAGCCAGAATTCAAGTTTATGGGGTTATTATGGTTTTTTTTGTTGATCTAAATTAGCCGAGTTGGAGCTATCCGTTTATTGCTGACAAGCTTTCCGGTTATAAAATATTGATTTATTTTAAAATATTTTTATAATCTCGATTTTTTAATTTTGTTTTCTCATTTAAAGGGTGATTACACGTGGAAATGGTTACCATTTGTTTTGTTTGGTTTTTGTGGCCTCATCTCGGGAGCTATAACTCAGGTTTTACCGGAAACTCGAAATAAACCGATGCCTAATAATGTGGAAGATACGCTCCAACTTAAACGATCAAAAATTTATAAAACCAAAGAAGATAAGGAGTCTGAGAAGAATATGATCGAGAAAGCTGTGATGGTTTAATATTATGGTATCCCTCGTATTTATTTAAATACTTAATTTTTATTATTATTTTTAATTTATTTACGCCTAGGTTAAATAATATTATAATAGAAACATTTTTGATGAAAATTATTTTGATCGTAGTACTTTATAAAATAATGACAGTATTAATTTCTGAAAAATTTTGTCTTTCTCCTCTTAGAAAATCCTTCGTTTTTTCTTTTCATTTTCTGTTCTTACGATTTTCAATGCGATGCCACATAATGTACGAATAGATTTACCATAATTATTTTGTTTATAAAATTAAAAAATGCAGTTTCTATTTATATTTAATAGAAATTTAAACATACTCACACTGTAAAAAAAAATAAAAATAAATAAATGAGTAGCCACGCATGAAAACAATCAAGATGTTGACAATATAACTCAGAAAATCCATTTGACTAAAAGCTTTGACAAAAAGCAAAAAAAAAAATAATGTTTGTAACTTTGTATAAGTTCGTGAGTTGATGGTGCTGCTAAAATTCTACAAATAGCGTGATGTACTTAGCATATCCGGCACATTCCCCACAATGTACATGTACGTAATTTTATCCGTTAATTCGTACGTGTCATCCAAACGAAAAGAATCGCTGAAAGTGCCTACAATAGATCTATACACTGTACTTAATTGCCATAATTATACTTGTATATGTAATTGATGAGTAATATCGAAACTGTTGCGCGAAAATAATTATTTATTCAGAAAGGTATTATTTGCCCTAACGGGACCAAAAACCTTATAAGTGAAATAATAAAGCGGTTGTTATATTTGAAACTGAAAATGCCAATTCTTAATATAAACTTGCCCAATCATGTGCCCATGGCAATAAGTTTATTTCGGAAATAAAAGGTGGCGAGGTGAGGCTTATCTTAAGCCGTGTACAGAATATATCGATCGGGGTTGATCAACAAACTTTTTCGACTAGTACACATATTTCCTCAGTAGTGTGGAATTGGAAGTTGTTGACTCATCGAGAGTCAACACAGATAGAAAAAAATTGAATTTAAAATACCGGTAGTTTTAATTTAATTTTTAAAAAGCCGTGTCCCATAAATAACACTGGTTATCGCCTGCCTACTGCGGATCCCGATAGGCACATCGGTGATGTATCCGTTCAAGTCGAACAAAATAATGGCTATCGCAAGCAAATTATTAATGTTATTAGTTAGCTTCACGGCTCTCACCCTCTGAGCCGTGAGTTCAGCCACCCGCCCGGCTATGCAGTCCATTGGCAAGCGCAAGTGAAGGGCGACATAGACGGAAGTCATCCTGCATCAGGGCGTAAGTAGGACAAAATTCATTAGCACAGGTAATAAGCTTTCTGTGTATCCGGTCTTTTGAGAGGAAAGGCAGTCATATGCCAACGCAATAATCTACAAGCGCTTACAAACACATAACTACCGTACTGTATCAGTTTCATCTTTCATGATGAACCTGGCCGGGCTTACTTGCCTTACTCATATCATATTTATAATAATTAACAGGAATGCATATAAAATTATCCCGGTTCTGGGCAAAAATATATTAAACTTTTGAATTTCTGTATTAAAAATAAAAAAACTATTTACCTTTTTCTTAAAAATTATTTTTTTAGTTGACCTATTGATTTTTTAAACTTTCATCTTTAAACTTCATTTTAACTAGCACATAGTGAGCAAGCGCATTTAAGATTAATTATTGCCCTTTAAATGAGTTTACATTTAAATAAAACAGAATAATAATTATAGTAAGCTGTTGAAAAGTTTAATATGGTTTCAATTACGTATAGTGAATAAAAATTGTGGTCCTGGAAAGTGAAATTTGGGCAAATAATACTGTAGTAGATAAAGCGGAAAATAATATAAATTGGTATTCAAATTAAGGATAAATAAACTAAAGGGCAATTATTCAGCTCTGTTTTCAATAGGCTAATAATACAATGGTGCACTATCAAAAATATAATGAGGAACTAATTTAAGTTATTTAAAACTTAAACCTTGTAATAATTAAGTCCAAGTGTAAACTATGATTTCGAAGATAAATGGTTGAAACTATTTTCAGTTGGTAAAAATCCAAAGTTCAAATTAAGTAAATAACGTACTGGTATATGCAAATAGAATTACAAGTTCTTAAGAGATGAAAATGTTTGGAAGACGAGAATTGGTCCACTCTTTAACAATTTTACGAAAATAAATCAAAAAAAAAAATTAATATGAAAACTAATATATTAGGCAAAAGGCGCGAGAACAACAAATGTGTATAAATTAAAATTTCTTAACGTAATCTAAGCTCGAAACATCACTATCATCATCTACAAATCAAATTTCACTAGAATAACAATTTGGTTGA
The DNA here is from genome assembly GCA_034698085.1 of Polydesmus angustus. Lineage (NCBI taxonomy): Eukaryota > Metazoa > Arthropoda > Diplopoda > Polydesmida > Polydesmidae > Polydesmus > Polydesmus angustus. The sequence goes on from JAQGAY010000140.1 coordinate 17,600, forward strand.
ATTTTTTAAAAATTATTCTACCAACTTCTTTTAAACATGTCATGATGCTCATTTTTTTATTAACTTATTTTTTTTTAACTATGCTATTATTTTTTGGCATCGGCCATTCGATTGAGTGCGGATCCGGATTTAAACCATTCGATTTGCTGTTCGTTCATGGAATGGTTCAGCGTAATTGTATCCTTTTTTCCATCAGAGTGTTTAATCTCGCATTTCACTTGCTACAAAATTATATTAAAATTCTTAGAACTTAACCCATAAATTCACAGATATTAATAAAAATACCTGTCCAGGTTTCAAGTCTTTGAGTCCGAGCAGAGAAATCTTGTCAGTAGGTTGAATCTTATCGTAATCAGTAGAATTGGCGAAAGTCAAGGGCAATAAACCTTGTTTCTTCAAATTTGTCTCTGAAAACAAAATAAAATCGTAAAAATGTGCCCATAAGACCGCTAAATTCATTAAACTTTAACCCGTACCATGAATTCTAGCGAAACTCTTGACTATAATTGCTCTTCCTCCCAAATGCCTCGGTTCCAAAGCGGCGTGCTCTCGCGAGCTTCCTTCTCCGTAGTTTTCATCCCCAATCACCACCCAGCGCACTCCTTTACTCTTGTAGCTTCGGGCTACATCAGGAACTCCGCCATACTCACCTGTCACCTGATTCTTCAACTTGTTTACCTCGTTATTCTCGGCGTTCACTGCCCTAAAACCGCCAGAAATTACATCAAAAAACCATAACAAATTTAATAATGAGTAAAATCAATTTCTACCCGATGAACATATTATTGGAGATGTTATCTAAATGGCCTCTGTATTTCAACCAAGGTCCAGCGGCACTAATATGGTCAGTCGTACACTTTCCTTTCACCTGTTTAACAAAGTAAGAAAATTATTTTTTAATCTTACCTTGAATTCATTTTTCAAACAAAAAATACTTATTGAGTTATAACAGCCTACCTTGATTAAGATTGTGGCGTCGATAATGTCTTTTCCATCCCATCGATCGAATGGATCCAAGAGCTGCAATCGATTACTTTTAACGTCCACGTCAATTTTTACAGAAGATCCATCGGCAGGCGGTGGTTGGTAGGTGTCTACACCGGGATCGAAACCTCTGGCGGGAAGCTCGTCACCTTTCGGCTCCTCTAATTTAAACTTCTCACCTAAATAGTTATCACAATTAGTATCTCAAAAAACATGTTAGTAGATCGTTTCACCGTTGGCCGCTGTGAGAAAGTCTTTCCTGGGATCGAAATCCAGAGTACCGGCTAAAGACAGAGCTACGACCAGTTCGGGGGAAGTGACGAAAGCGTGTGTAGCCGGATTGGCATCATTTCGGCCCGTAAAATTTCTGTTGTAAGAGGTAACGATAGTATTTTTCTCCCCTTTTTTCACGTCCTTCCTGTCCCATTGACCGATGCAGGGACCACAAGCGTTAGCCAACACCACTCCGCCAAAATCACGAAGGATTTGAGCCTAAAATAATTTTCGAAATTATTAAAATATCGTTAGTGCCGCAACTAAAAAGTCTAAGATTATCATGATTAAAACACTCTCTATGTGGGTAAAATTCAATTTTAAAGCTAACATTTTTAAATTACATGTACGTTGAAAAATGTTCTGCCACAAGCGTGCTTAATACGTTAAATAATAATGACGCTGTACCGCAGGACTTAATTGTATCGCATAGCAGTGGCAGGCGTAAATTTAGTTCAAGGCGCGAATAAAGCGACTACTTTGGCCGTAAATACTCCCATCGTTGGCCCAATCATAAATAACATACTAGCTACATAACGCTGTAACTTTCCATAATTTATGGTCTTATTACCTGATTATCGCGTTCGATGGTCGCCCTGATTTGTTCTGAACCGGGTGTGACGGTAAATTTAGCTTTGGACTTCACTCCTCGCTTCAGAGCCTGTTGAGCAATGTTAGCGGCTCTACTCATATCCTCATAACTGCTATTGGTACAGCTACCGATCAGACCTATTTTAAAAATTGCAATTAAATGATTAGAAATCTATTTTTAGTCTAAGTATAAACAATTTCCATACCGACTTTGACTTCTAAAGGCCAACCATTTTCTTTGGCTCGCTTTCCAACGTCTTGAATGGGATGACATAGATCAGGTGTGAATGGTCCATTAATGTGAGGCTCCAACTACAAGAATCAAGAAAAAAATATTGAAAGCGGTCTAATAAAACTCTTAATTTAGCATAAATTTTAATCACATCTTTACTTACCTCGCTTAAATTGATGTTAATAACTTGATCATAGTCGGCTCCCTTATCACTTGTTAATAAGTTGGTGTACTGGTCAGCTAAGGAAGCGATATCTGATCGAGAATAAAATTTATTTTAAATAAATAAATTGCTCTAAAATCTAAATGTTAAAAATCTTGTACTATTTCTTCCGGTAGCAATCAAATAGTCCTTCATTCTGTTGTTGTAGGGAAAGACCGAGGTTGTGGCACCGATTTCGGCTCCCATGTTGCAGATAGTTCCCATTCCAGTGCAGGAGATATGGTCTACGCCTGGCCCAAAGTATTCCACGATGGCCCCGGTGCCTCCTTTCACTGTCAGGATTCCGGCTACTTTTAATATTACGTCTGAAATGAAAAACTATGTAAGTCTCGTAGTTCAATTTATACAACAGTAATTGGAAATTATTTTAGTCTGGATAAAAACTTAAAATTAAAAATGGCGAACATAATTACGAATGAGCTTAACCTTTAGGTGAAGACCATCCCGATAGTTTTCCAGTGAGGTTAATTCCGATGACTTTTGGACACTTGAGTTCCCAGGGAATATCAGCCATCACATCCACAGCGTCCGCCCCTCCGACTCCTATGCAAAGCCCGCCCAAACCACCTCCGTTCGGCGTGTGACTGTCCGTTCCAATCATCAACAAACCTGGGAATGCGTAGTTTTCCAAAATAATCTATTAAAAAAAAAAATTGAAATTATTAATTTGTTTGTCGCAGCATACACGACCCCTGATATTCTCTAAATGAGGGCCACACCTGTAGCGACTTTTTAATTTTCGGTATTTCAGAAACCCGTAAAATAAACAAATGTGTATTTATTCCGTTAATTTGTTTGCAACGGAAGGGCAAATGTGTGAGCATACCGAATAAGTTAATAAAAAAATTTGAACAAACCTGATGGATAATTCCGCTGCCTGGTTTCCAGAATCCAACACCGTATTTAGAACCGGCCGTGCTCAAAAAATTATAAACTTCTTTGTTGACGTCCTATAAAAATACTTTTTTTAAAAATATTTTAAAGCAGAAAAACCGTAATTTGGTTTAAAAACTACATAAGTAAGGCATATTTAATGCGAACCATTAATGAATTAAGGAACCATTATTCTTGTAAATTACAAGCACTTCGTTAAAAAAAATTTAAAAGGTGATTCTGGAGTGTTTAAGAAAACTTATTTTTATGAGTTAATTTTTTTTTATACGAGTAAAATAAAATTTATGCTTTCTAAACACAAACTTTTTGTAAGAATAGAAAACAAAATTATGATAGTTATTTGAATTACGATAGCTTTGGCAAGATCTTGTGTGCCTCCTATTTGTGCCTCGATCAAGTGATCGCAGTGGATGGTGGAAGGCACGGCCACTCTCTTCAGCCCACTAGAGATAAACTGCAGCATAGCCATCTATGAAATTAATGTAATTAGATTTTAATTACACTTCCTGATGACATGTTTGAATAAGTTGTAATAATTATAACCTGCGCGGTGGCATCTTGCATAGCAACGCGATCAGGTCTCAATCTCAAGTAGCTATTGCCGCGCTCAATCTCTGAACTTTGAGGTTGGTCCAAATGCGAGTATAAAATTTTTTCCGATAAAGTTAAGGGTCTGTTCAAGCGTTTTTTCACGACTTCCAAGTTTTTCGCTAGTTTTTCGTAAGGCATGTAAGATTCGGTGTCGAATTTGCTCATTGGAACCTGTAAAAGTCGCAGAAAATTAACGAAAAATGTTAATTTATTGGAGGAAAAACACGGGTCTTTTTTTAACCTGTTTAGCATAATTCAGTCGACACATATGAAATAGTCGAAACTGAGTATTGATAACCAGAGATTTTGATCCCTAAAAAAAATGCAAACAATTTTTATTAACATTTTAAATAATATTGCTGCGACAAAGTAGGGTAGCAACATAGAAATTGCGCAATTGTTTCTGATCTATTAATATTGTAAACCGGTATAGTAATTAATATAATCCGGTATGGAGAAAAAATTCAGATAAAAAAGCTTAGACTTTATTCTTTCTCGAAATTACATTTACCTGGTTAAGCAGATGATTAATTTGATGTGCCATTTTGAGACAGAAACGATCGTTTTCCCACGATGCGCTTCTTATTAAATAAAATATTTCAATAAAGCCGAGAAAAGACTTTCTTTTAACTACTGCAAACTCCTTGTAGCAAACCTGACCCAATTTTGCAAGGTCGTTGCAGGGACGTTTTCGTCATTAGTATGACGTCATGTATAAAAATCTGTGGCAAATTTCATTATTTTCCATTAAATTTACGTTAATTTAAAGGAATAAACCAAAAAATTAATAGTTTGTTATTTATTCAATAATTTAAAATTAATTATTAATAGTTAACTAAAAAATTAATAATTTTATTTATTGCGTCACGTTTGCGGTTTTGCGGTGCGGAAATTACAATTTTGAGGTTTTTTATGCAGGTTTGTGACCGCTTTCTGAGAAGGAAAAAATGGAAAATGAAACACCGATTTTAAGAACTCATTTTTTTATTTCTTAATAATTTTTCTTAGAAAATTATGAAATTTCGTCAGGGTTTTCAAAAGAAACGTAATTTTGCATATATGAATTAATAACAAAATGAACGGCGTAAAGATAGTATCGCATTTTATGGCCAAAACGAGGGGGAATGTTTGTTATCTGAAAATGTGGCGGCCACCGTTTTGCACGGGTTGCAGAAAGGTAATTTTATTTTTTCATTCAGAGAAATTTCGCACCCTTGATCAATTAAACATTTATTATTTTACGCTAAATAGTATGCCAACGATGAGGTTAAGAAGACGGAGGCGAAAAACGATTCGGATGACATTCACACGGTGGAAACCGCGGAGATGAAAACAAATCCGGGAAAAACCAAGAATTTCGCGTTGGATAAAGACGCCGCCACTTTTTTATTCCATCGTCCTTCACGTAATTTAGTATCAGTTGCTTCTTTAGTTGAAAAAGATTCCGCGGTAAATTTCGTAGCGAAAGACATCGCTCAACTGTTGAACGCAAAGTGCAAAAATGAAACTGACCCCTCAATTTCGTCTCAAGAAAATGAGCCAGATGCGGTAAAACCAGTCAAATTATTTGGTGCTCTGCCACCGAACGAGCTGAGCGGTTATCAGCAAGGTGTTCAACTAAAGCAACTCCCGAAATTATATATGATGCTATCGAAAATAAGGTTAACAGGTGCAAAACTCAATTTTTAATATTTTTTCTTTCTGTTTTGTTAAAATAATCACATAATTTTTACTTTGTTTAGGTTTGGTTGTGGCTACCGAAATTGTGGGTTATGCTATGGCACCGAATGCCTTTGATCCAACGGTATTTCTCGTAGCTGCAGTTGGTACCGCATTGCTGTCCTCAGCAGCCAACACAGTTAACCAGGCAATACACGTTTTTGAGATTGTTGTTTAATGACTGTTTAATTAATTAAATTAATTTTTGGTTTGCGAAATTAGTTTTTTGAAGTTCCTTTTGACTCGCAAATGGCCAGAACGAAGAATCGTGTTTTGGTTCGAGCAGTCATTTCGTAATTATTAATTTTTTTTTGTTGTATTAAATATAGTTTTTCATTTTTTGTTACAATTAATTATTATTTTAGACCTCTTCACGCGGCCGCGTTCGCGTGTGGATGCGCCACAACGGGTTTAGCTATGCTCTATTTTGGGGTAAACGGATTAACAGCGGTTTTAGGAGCCACTAATCTCTTCCTCTACACCTCCGTCTACACTCCTATGAAGAGGATGAGTATAGCCAACACCTGGTTAGGGTCTGTGGTAGGGGCAATTCCCCCGGTCATGGGGTGGACGGCCTGCACTGGAACCATTGATCCAGGTACTTTAAACTAACGTCACCGATTCATGGCGCGTTTCGACAGATAAATCAATAGAATTTTAGAGAAGCATTTTTGAATTTTGTTTTTTTCAACAAAAAATCTAAGGGTTTGCTAGAAGATGTATGTTTCAGTTACCCTTTTAAAAAACCGTTTTTTCCAAATAACTCTTGTTAAGGTGTTCATTTTTCGCAATAATTGAAGGAAATTGAAAGTTACTAAAAGTGTGCTTATATCAATTTAATAATTTATCACTGTTGTTTTGTTTAGGTGCGCTGGTGTTGGGTGCGATTCTTTTTGCCTGGCAGTTCCCTCACTTCAACGCCTTATCATGGAACCTGCGGAGCGACTACTCTCGAGCCGGGTATCGGATGATGTCGGTGACCGATCCTGACTTATGTCGTCTCACTGCTCTCCGGTACAGTGTAGTTATTCTCGGTCTCTGTTCCGTTGCCCCTCTCTTCGACCTTACTACCTACACTTTTGCCTTGGACTCTCTCCCCTTCAACGCTTACTTAATCTACCTGTCGTGGAGGTTCTATAAGCAGGCGGACAGCTCTTCCTCTCGGAAGCTTTTCCGTTTCAGTCTGATACATTTGCCGCTCATCATGATGCTTATGCTCATCAGTAAGAAACACTATGGTAGGAAAGAAGACACGAAACCCTCCTGAAACATTGAAGAGGAAATATTTATTTATTAACCTAAGTGAATATCGCTAAAATTGCGTAAGGAACTTCAAATAGAGGTGAAATGCAATAGTCTACTGTAGTAAAATAGTCTATTTTCAAAGGTAAATTATTAATTTTGATTTTGAATGTTTATTTGATTTTAATTTCTGCGCAATGCGAAGCTTTAAAATAATGACAATAGTGATTCTTAAAAAAAATAATTTTTAATCATGCAGATGTACCGATTTTTTGGAGAAAAACAGCATTAAAGAAAGTTTAGTTTTTCCAAAATTAAATACAAACGATTTTTCCGAAAAGTACGGTAAATCGAGAGAACTACTCGTATAATAATGAAATCTCTGAAAAAGTGAAGTTATAAACTAGACAAAATTTTGAAATCCCGTGCGAAATAGTTTCGTGGCATTGGTCTAGTTGATTCAATATAATTATTTTATTTTATATGTAGGAAAAAAAACTGGTGGAAAACATTCCCGTAATTTTTAATTATTTTCGGCTCGTAGCGAAGTACTGTGGATAGCGCATTTTCATGAACGTGGAGTAAGAATTTTTTAATTATGATTTTTAAGTTTTCGAAATTGAAGAATCGGCAAAACTATAAATTGTACATAAACTTAATTTTATTTATGGCAAATAGAAGAAAAGGAAGTTTCGAGGTTTGAATTAGTCGGTGGGCCCAGTGATGAGTTTGTTTTTAGTCCCCGGTGGTTCTGATTGTGTCCTTCTCAGCTGCTTTCTCTTACTTTCGCTGCTTTCTTTTAAATCCTCAAGTAATTTATCGGATTTTTCGTTGAATACGGGGGCATCGGCAGGAGCACAGTTGGGTTGACCCTTGCTGAGCAGGAAATCTTGGAACTCGGTGGATATGGAGGAGAGGAGTTTGGCTCTCAACTGGACCATTGTGCTCGGCACGTACCTCGTTTTTGGTGTTTGACCAGACACAGCGTCTACCATATCTTCCACCACCTCGTTGATGTTGCCTTTGGCCGTCTCGGTCATTCGAAACAGGTTTTCCTAATAGATGTCATAATGCCTTTCAAATGGAGAACTTTTTAACGGCTAGAATGTTTTACCTGGAAGGCATTGAAGTACTCTTCTCCGTAGCTGTTCTGGATCTCGGTCGGCGTCGAGTCCCACGCTTTCTTCAGATTACTCTTAAGTGCATCAGCTGCTGCTATTGGAGTTCTATACAGGTAAGCAACCCCTCAATTATTATAATTTTTAAATATTGGAAAGTTTTTACGATTTTTTTAAGCAATGTTTGGGTTTATAAACGAGTACTATTTTTTATTATTGACATTTCAAACTGCTTGGCATCATTTTAGTTAGGGAAAGATTTTATTTTGTTCTAGTAAATTTTATTAAGCTTTGAATTTTTTTTTTGCGATAGGTCCATTAATTTTTTGATTGAAATTAATTAGTTCCTAAACATTTGTACGTAAATAGGGTACTGTAGTTGCGTCTGGGAAGGGTTTATTTATGATATTGGTGACTTACTTGTAGAGTGTGGGTTCTACGAGGTGTACGCTGATACCCCACTTCTTCATCTCCCTCCGGAGTCCGTCTCCGAATGATACTGAAGCGTGTTTGGACATGGAATAGGCAGAAAAGCCGGGGAAGGTATATCTTCCGGCCAGACTGGCCACGATGATCACTCGGCCGTGCGACTGCCTGAGCAGAGGCAGGAAGGCCTTGGTGACGCGTATGGGTCCCAGGGCATTAACGTTGAGAATCCGCTGGTATACGTCAACTGAACACCACTCGATCTCCGTGAACACGGCTATTCCGGCGTTGTTCACTATTGCCCACAACTCTATTGAAGAAGAAACAAATTAGAAATTAGTATTCACCTTTCTGCATGACTTCCCTATTCAACGATTATCTTTACAATTTTCAGTTGAAATTATAAATTAACTAAAATTCCAAAACTACAAATGCCCAACACTTTTAGAATTTCTAAACTTAGAAAGTTTGACAATTCAAACACAAATAATGTTATTATTATTTAAGTTTTAAATTTCCGAATTTTGTTTCTTGGAATTTCAATTAGTGTTTACCGACATTAATTTATTGTAGTAATAGAGTTTTAACCCCTGTAGCATTTGTGGACTTCCGGTTTCCACGTAATTACAGTATACAAAGCAAAACTGTTATTTCGTGGTATTCGTATGGTTCTTTGGAAAGTGAAAGCTTTGATGATGACGAAATTAGTAATAATTTACCTTTATCGTAGAGCGTTTTCTTGACGTATTCTGCGGCTTCGGCCACAGTCTCGTCTTTGGTCACATCGATGGCCACGACGTTAAGCCTGTCAGAACACAACTCTTTAAGTTCAGCTGCCCCGTCCCCATCCGGAAGTAAGCAGCCCGCGTACACGCTAAAGCCCAAACTATCCAATCGCTTGGCCAATTCGTGACCAAATCCAGAATCACAACCTAAAAACACACAACAACAACATTTAATTTCATTTCTGCCTAGAACAAGTAATGCCCCTTGTATGAATAGCTCACATTTTATTTATTTGTTTTGATAAACGTTGTTAATCTTGACTAAGTTTTGACGGGGGGACGGAAATAAATTATAGCAATCTATTGCAAATGGCACTTTCCAGGAAATTGCTAGAATATGTGTATGGCGTATATTTTTTAAGTGTGAAAGATTAAATCCTGATATTTTAACTTTCAATTTCTAAAATTTTTATTAGCAAGTTCTGATATTTTGTTGACATTGGCTTCTGTTTTTAGCATCTCCATACAAGATTTTTAGGCTTTGGTTTAGTTGAAATAATTTTATCTTTCTTGAATTTGGATTTTTAACTATCGATCGTTTTTTTTTTTTTTTTTTTTAATTTTTTCGTTTAAGCCTATAATTAAGATTGCTCAAGTTGTAATTTATTTCCATAGAAATCGCTTCAAATATTTAAGTTTAATATTTAACTGCAGCGTAATCTTATTTATTTAACCTTTTATTTTCACAACTTTATCAATGTTTATCTTTCAATCAAAGCGGTCCTGTAATGTTTATCTCTGGATAAAAAACAAACAGAATAAAATAATAAGAGATAAATGATTAGACAAACAAACTTGGCTTTTCTAATAAGATTTTGATTGAAATGCTGTACACATTAAAATAAATGTAGGTCAAGGCTGATTGAACAGTGTTGCCAATTCATTTCAAATCTTAATTATTTATTACATGTCATGATGGTACAGTAACTATCTGCGAAAATATACAGTACTCTCATTCGAAACTAGTTTTTTTTGGCATTTTCCAACTCGTTATTAATTATCTCTGAATTTAACAGTAGCTTCCTACCCACCGAAAAGTGGGTGCCCACACCCACTATAATTTGGTAATAATTATTAACAAACGGGATAATTCCATAAGATTAATTCTCTTTATTTGATTTAAATGTAAAGATATTTGACGAGTGTTGCGACTGTTTTTCAACAATTGTCCACATTTAAAAGTGTCAGGGAGTTCTAGCTACTAAATATGTTTGAAATTTGAATGTTTTTGAATTTCCAAATTAATTAATTAACTCGCTGTCTTTTTTTCTGACATCTTCGTATTAACATCATTTGTTTAATTGAATTAAATTTTGACTATGATTTCAAGAACTTTTTAAGCTTTTTAAGCCTACTGACAGTACATTAAGTAAAACCCTACGGAAGATATATGGGGAAGTGTTATAAAAATTTAGTATTTGACGTTCGAAACTGACTAAGCAAAAAACATTGAATTAAAAAATGAAAGGAAAGTAGCATTTCGTCATTTTCCCCGACTGGAAATGCTATTTAAAAAAAAAGTTCTACTGGATGTGCGTAAATGCGCTTTTCCATTGGTTAATTAACTATTTTGCAAACGCTATTTAAGTCAAGACTTGACTTAATAGTGTTAAGTCGTCCTCTTGACCTCGATTTCCCTTACTATTATACATAAACATGGTTATACTAGTAATATTAAAATAGTAAACAAAATGTCGTCTTCTTTGATTTCTTCGACTCTAATAACGTATTTTGTTGAACACGTTTTGAATACCTAATTGATCGATTACTAATAAACTACTACGGTGGTTTGACATTTAAAATATTTACTAATTAGGATGTTACGTCATTTTTATCGCTGGGAATTTTCACTTTTTTTTTTCTTCCTACAAGACTAGCTTGATAATTATTGTTATTATAATTGACTTGAATTTCATTTAGAAATTTTGAAGGGTAGCTTATTGTTTCATGTATTATACAAAGTTTTCAAATATTTTTTAACTGTTACCGGTATTTTATTTTTTAGACAGAACTTTAAATCAATTTGTAATTATTCGAATTTTTAATTCAAAGGCTAATTCATTCATTATTAATATACTCGTACTTTTAAATACTTTTTTATTCATAACTTTTTAAGTATTAGTTTAGTTTTTTTATTGTAAAAAAAAATAATAAGCAAATTTTGTATCTATATTTAATTAAAAATTAATTTAAATAAATTAATATAGAATTAAAGCAAAGCAAAATTAAATATCTGTAGCTATACATTAAATGGGTCGTACAAATCTTTTAATTTAACAAATATTAATTTTATTGTCTCGTAAAAATTTTGAGTTTCGTTATTCTATTCATATTTTGTTTATTTAAATTTAACATTAATAATATTTGATTGAAAAAATCTATATTATTAAAAGCCCTAAAAATTCAGCAAATAGTAAAGGAAAGCAAAAATATTAGTTTGTACTTGTGAAAATAAAAAAAAGGATAGCACTTAAAAGGAAATTTGATATCTCGAAATGCGAGTAGATATTATTTAAAGTACTAGTATCGAATAACTTATTAATACATTTTACAATATAATTACCCCATATTTTTTTTGTAACTTGTTTCTAAAACTCTTTAAGTTGAGTTGTTTATATTATACTGTTTGGGAAAAAATTGAGATTTTTTTAAACCTAATTCTATCATCGTCAAATATTTTACCAAGAAATGTACATAAATTATAACTTTTGAACAGATTGAACTTGATCACTCATACTGTAATTATGTTAATCACTCACTTCAAATGACCCTCAAAAGCAAATTTTTCAAATTGCACCGAATGTTTTTAAACATTGGGCTACTAATTAATTTGTTTTAATTAATTCGAAGATGATTTTGATTTAATTAAAAAATTTATTCTTAAATTCGTATTTGGTTTTTCAAGATTTTTTAAATTTTTTTAATGATATTAATGTCATTGATACATATATTTTAATCCGTTTTGATATTAAATTATTTATTTAAATTTTAGTTGGTTTACATTTTAGTTAGTTTAAAAGTTAGTTTCAGCTGTTTCAAATTTTAGTTTTAGTTCTTCATTTACAATCAAATTTCCTTAGTTCGGCGCTTACAATTTTTTTAATTATTAATGAATGAAAAATATTTTTTAAAAAAATATAACCTAATAATTATCTCACCCGTGACGAAGACGGCTTTGTCGGTGGGGTCGACGTGAGTGCGGGGAGCCCTGTCCACCATATATTTGGTGAAAATGTCAGCCAAGAACCAGGCGGCCAGGCACACCCCGATGGAGATGACCAGTTCGTGGTAGCAAAGGATCCGGATGAGGAGGGCCGCGACGGCGAACGTGGGCACAAACACTTTCCAATTCATATTGTATAATAAATTAAACTTCTTTTACGTACGCTATCTCCCGCTCCTTCGATAAACAACAATAAAAGTTTGTGTTTACTTTTTTGTACTTTTTATTAAATAAATATCGATAACTCCATGGTGAATGCGCTGAGTGAGAGACTGAATGGCTTGTGAAGCCAGGGAAATCGGAACGTCACTTGCTACCTCGAGTGACGTCACCGACCGGGTAGCAGTATAATATTTTTGGAGGGTACGCTCCGCCACCGCTTGATAAACCAACGAATCACACTAACTTAATCCGGTTCAGCGAACCACTTTGATTTCTTCTATTATTATTATCAAGTTTCTTTCTCCTAACTTTTTTTTTTTTTTGTTTATTTTTTTAGTTAGTCTCTCACTCACTACACTTTTCAAGGCTTTTAATTGCTTTCACCTTCTCACTCACTCTTAATCGCGCCCATGGTGGATCGCGCCTCGTCACACATCAGAACTCCAGGTGGGATTGGGATTTATAGCTAACGGTTCGCTGACAATTGAAATAATTAATTGCAAAGTGACGTATTTTGCGCTTTGAGGTTGCTAAAAGTTGAGCAAAAAGTTTAATAAAATGTAATAAACACTCGAGTGACAAGCTTAGCAAAAATTTAATTAATTACATGTGTTATAATGAGGAGAAATTGAGTCAGAGGATTTTCAAGGTGGACAAATAAGTTACTAAGTACTTTAAAATTTGGTAAAAGTACCTAAAAATCTTGCGAAAAGTTGTTTAATGTGCTGATAAAAAGTTGAGCAAGCATTATACCTAGTGAAAAATTATATCAAACAGCTGTTTTATAAAACTAATCGTTGAGTCAAAGCAGATAATTTACAATTCGGTGTTTACACTTATTTAAAAGTTTATAAGTTGGGGAAAATTTGAGCAGAAAGTGGAATTTCTAACGAAAATTCGCAAAAAAGCTAAGATAAAATTTACGGAAGTTGAGTAATACTTTTTAAATGTTAAAAAAAAAAGTGAAGTCAAAACTTGAGAAAAATTTTAACTTAAAAATTGAGCAAGTTTTTATTACGTGTGAAACGTCACACAAGTTGGAGCAAAAACAGAAATTGAGTTAAACTACTTTGTAAAAGGAGGAATGCGATTAGGAACTGGTTTAACATGGGTTGAAGTCCAGTTCCGGTAGTGTTAGTAAGAGCGGAAATAGCGGTTCGGCAGAACCTGTACGAACCGGTTTTCAAACCCATGAGTCGAGTTTAGATTCCGATGCCAAACGATTACTTTTATTAAAGGTCGACTGGTTTTCATCCACTAGTTATGACTCGCACAACTACCTACTTGTGCAGCACACATCAACATCCGTAATAAATATTATAGGCTCGTATATAATACAATAACAATCGAAAAATGATGATAATAATATAGTGATTTTATCCTTCGGAACATTTTAATTGCTTCATTTTGATTGTCATTTTTTTATATAGGCCTACGTGAGGTACATTATTTTGTACAAAATTTAAATTGAATTTTTTTTTTATTATTATTACTGGTTTATAGGTAGGCCTATAATAGGAGTAATTTTTTAAAAATAAAATTAATTATTAAACTTTTGTGATTCGTCGATGAATAAATTTCAAATACACGCGCAAAATGTATTCGGGCGCGCGTGCGACTTTGCATGATGCCAGTAATAATTATTGAGAGTAATTTGAGCGCACGTGTCGTTTCCAACATAGGAAACTTCGGATGTATACAAAAAGTATTAAGCAACATTTCATTAAACAACGTTACAGTAATTGAGCGTGATTATTTTATTACATGCAGTAAATGACATAGCAGTATTGAGAAATTTGGCGTTTCATCAAAATTGTAAACAAAATTTTCATCAAATTTACGGTACATGTATTTCAAATTTGCGCATTATTTACGAAATGCTTCGAGTTTTATGGAACTCCAAATACTCAACAAAAAACTAAAGATTTTTTCCCCCCAACTACAGTATTTATTAAATTACCGGTGGTTAGTTTGTTGCATACAAATTAAAATTAATGACGATTATTATGTTTCGCTCTCCGGCGAGTATAAAGTAAATTTGTAATTTAAATGTTGAAAGATTTGCCACACAAAAAATGTAACTAATGACTTTTGAAAAATAATTTCAATTGCCGGTATTAAATTAAATTAATCGAATTACTTGGTATTGTTTTTTTCTTTCTTCAAAATTTCAATCATAAATAATAGTGCGTGAAATGGCACTTAAGTATTTATTTTATTTGACAACAATATAAAAAAAAAAATACATAAACGTTGTAATAAATTGATCTTCGAAAGCTATTTGGATGGTGAGTGGCGATCATAATAATTGCCTGTTTTATGAAACGATCATTAGAAAATAACAATGAAAAAAAATGGTCATCATGTTAATTATTATTATCATACCGTATGTTTTTGTGTGCTTCGTTGTTTAGTACTCCGTATTTAGACGCCCTTAGGGCAGATAGGAGGCACAGGAGAGTGAGGGGGACATAATTATAATGGCATTTCTCAAGTCAAGTTTTCGTATAAATTATTAAAAATTATAATATTATCATCTTCGAACATTTACAGGAAGTTGTCCTAATACAGTAGGCGCCTAGATCGGCAGCACACTCTTTGCAACTTTTTATGGGAACATACTGTACAAAAACCTTACCTAATAATTTTCATTCTTTAACTTATGTTGTAATGTTTACCTTTTCAAGTCTACCTTTCGGATGATAGTAATTACTATCCTAGGATCGCACTTGAATTGATTGCTTTGAAAAGACTGTTAGGCTACACCTTAAAGTTTGTGAAGGCTATAGAAATGATGGTTCAGGTGAAAATCAGGGCCGGATTGCGGCAATTAATATGCTACTTTATGGAAGAAACGACGTAATAATGCAAAGGAATGCGAAGATCTTGCGAAACGTGAAATTTTCAAAGTAAAATCAACAACGAATCTTCTTTTTTTAAGGGTTAGGTCTACATTTCCCCCTTTTTCTGGTGTGAGAGACAATTGCAGCGTGTGGCCCTCTCGCGGGTATAGCCCCAGCAGCTCTCGAGATTCGCTAAAACTTTTGAACAGAAAATTTAATTTAACCTTTTTTTTGGTGGTCAGTGGGCACCCTCACCTTTAAATCAAGATTTAGTTGTTAAATCCAGATTTAGAAATCTGGTGGAAATGAAGTATGGCATCAGCAGCATGTGTTCCTTAAACTGTAAATGTCAAAAGGGATTTCTAATTACAATTTTGAAATTACCAAGAGGAAGTTCAAAGCTATTTTTAAAAATAAATGTATAAACCGGAAGTGAATCAAGGTTTTTATTTCCGTTCATGACTTTGAATAATATCCTCTCGTGGAAGCTCCTTCGTCATTTCCTTCTAAGAATTCTGTGGCCACGACTTGTCTCTTGATAAGAGTACAAGTACAGTGTATTCCCGTTTGTTTGGGAATGACGTCATGGCTATATCGCTGCACGTACATCGTGAAAGTTTGCTTTGATTTCCTAATAAGATCCAAAGTGCGAATTACACGATCGCCTTTTTAACCTCATTTTTTTTACTATTTATTTAGATTTTGTTTGTTTGGTTTTATTAGTTTTTTTAAAAAAGAAATTTCGTCAAATTCAACTTTTATGCGGGAGGGGGAGTGCTAGAGGCGCGGATTATACGAATGCTAATCATAAGTTTTTTGTGCCAAATTAGTCGACCTTACAGTGAAACCCCGATTTAGCGTTTTTTTTTTAAAAAAGTTATTTCAAGTGCATGTGCTGTAGTAGTAACACAATATTTCCTTCTTGTCATTCAAAACTTCAAACTTTTCTCTTAATTAAAATGATTGTGGACAATTGGTGTAGAGCATCAGAATAATTTTTTAAAATATATTTATATTAATTAATTGTAACATTTTTTTTTACAAATTTTTAAACGTTTTTCATATTTATTTATTGAAAGTCATTTCCGCAAATTTCCCCTAGATTTATCTTTCTAAATCGTAATTACCGCAAATATTATTGTATTAATTATTATTAAAATAATTGTACCTTTAAAAACAATTACCGTTCCTTTTAAATAATTCAGTTGATTTGCCTGTAAAAAATTTTTCTCCTCAACTTTTCGATATTCTTTGGAAAACGGTAAATCGGGATTTTCCAGGGCAAAATAGATTTTTTAAAAAAATAGGTTGAGTGTTTTTTTTTACCAAGGGAATTTTTTTTATCTACAGCAGAAATGACAGCGCAAAAATTTCAATTTAAAAAGGAAAACATCTTTGATTTTCAAGGTCAAAGTTGACGTCCGAAATTTCGGAATCAAATAATAATTATTTTTTATTCCTTCTCGCGAAAACCGTTTAGAGGAGGGATAAAGGAAATCCTGAAATATTCCGATTAAACAATAAAATTGAATAAATTCGCATTAATAAAGTTTAAAACTGGTTTTAATCACAACTTCTTTAATAATTTTTTTTAAGAAAAAAACCAAACAACCGGAATGATTAAAACAGAAAGTGAAATTATACTGTGAAAATAAAATGGTTACACTACTGTAGCTTTTAAAATCGGAAAATAATTCATGACAATTTTTTTTATTTACATTATTTTGTATTTAGTAATTTACGCAATATCAATTGGCACAGTTTGAGCAAACCTAACAATACAAATTTTAAATCATTGTTAAAATATTTTTTATCAAAAAATTTTTTTAAAAAAAGGTTTTATTGTAGTTTTCAATTTTGAGAAAAGTTTTAACAACTATGGTTTTAATACATTGAAAACGATAAATGAAAGGTGAATAATACTGTATAATCATTTAAAATGTAGCGACATTAGCATTTTTTTATTTAATAACTATTTTCATTTTTAGTTCATCTTTTCCATATAATATTGAAACGAAACAAAAACGATTTTTATTTATTATTTGAATTTTGTTTTTTAGGAATGTATTTTGTCTATGACGTTTACAATGTTCACTAGCTACAAATTAAATAATCGCTATCAATGAGTGTGCCGACTCCAGATTGAAAAACAGTCGCTATTGGTTGTTTATTACAAGGCGAAACGTTTCAAATTCTATTCTAGCTGTTAAAATTAGTAGAATAATTCAAATTTAAGAAATTTTACAAGATGGTTTAATAAGAATTTAAGAACACAATGATTAATTGTGATTAAAAGAAGAGAACCGATATGTATTATTAATTAAAAATGACAAAAACAAGTTTTCATTTTTAAAACATTAAAGAATAATAATGTAAGACCTTTCTAAAAAAAAATCTGATTTTTAGGTTAAAAAATAAAGTAAGAAGTCTGTAGATTTTTAAAATCGTCAAATACGACGGGAATTGAGAGATTTCGCTTCAAAATAATTATCTTGACTTAGTTTAAGCTCGTAATCAGATCATAATTTTCCTTTCTCATAATTCATTTTTTGCTGATTTGCGGGTTTCATCTTCGCCTTTTTTCTTGTCCATCTTTTCCTCAAGACACCCTGATAAATGATTTATCATGGTTGTTAATTTCAAAATAAAAATAATAACTCGAGTAGCAATATTAATACACTACCATCATCTCCTTTTTTAAGTGCTCGTTGCTGGCATAAGAAATGGGTTAAAGACGTTTTCCCCTGATGATTGAAATACCAATCTTCGATATCGGCGTCGTGTTTTTCGAGCAGGCTTTCGCACTAACAACAAACACCACCTTTAATTCACTTATCTTGACAACAATCTTTCTTCACCTTATATCGTAATGTGCTTTAAGAAACGATTTTAAAGTAACGCCACTTTAAACCGCTTAAAATACAGCATCGAGAATAACCCAATTTGGCAATGCATACCATCTCAAACAACTTGATAAAGAACCGACGTTTAAATGTTTACAAAGCCAAATTCCACATACATATCTAATTTTATGATGACATCAAGCACACGTGAAAGAAAATTAAAAAAGTTGCGTTCCTAATCGTTCCTTGCCAAATAAATTTAAAAAAATAGTTAAAACTGGTTTGAAACTGTCGAAATGGGCTGACGATGCGCAGTTTTTGGGATAAATAATAGCAAATTTAAGCATCATAATACACTATAAGGTGAAGAAATGGAGTGAGCGTTTTTACTTGTGTTTTGAGCATGGTGACTTCTGCCGAAGGCTTGTCCCATAACTCATAAGGCATTCCCAGGTCCACTTTTACTCCTTTATCTCTTTAAAAACGGATAAACAAAATAAAGAGTAGGACCAAGTATTCACAAGGAGATCTACCATATATTGTAACCTACACTAAACCATGTAATGTCTGGAATGTTTGACTCATTCCTTTGGCGAAACGAGTGCTGTCTTTTCTTTCCTTGTGAATGTTGTACTCCATCAACCGATCACAAACGCCCTCCAAACTCTCCAGTAACCTCAATTCCCTATTTTTTTTTTAAATAAACAACATGAATGATATACCCTTGAAAATATTGTAGAACAACATTACGAGGCGACGTATTTCTTTTTTTTCGTTTTTTTGCCATCCATCGTGTTGTAACCGGTTTCGATCACTTCGCTCGTTTTACCCGTTTCCTCCAAACGAGCCGACAGTTCCAGGGAAACGTATTTGCAAACTAAAGAATCAATGATGACGTGTTATTAATTCATAATTTTTTCAACATTTTAATTGATAAATGTGTCCATCGATTAACGATGATGGACTTACATGACCTTCACATTCGGTAGGATAATAAACTCCGTGCTCTTCTTTGGCGTACTCATCGTTTTGTTTGCTGATGACAAACACGCAAAAGAGGAGCAAAAAGCGCAACATTTTGCTTGATATAAAAAAAAAAGTTCACTTTACTTATACACGAATAACCAAAATGAAAGTTAATTAAATTTCCAGTTCATTTCGTTTTCACTTCGCACACATATCTGAATCCCATTGGATGATCTACCGCCGACAATATTCTGTAAGGAGCTCAAGGCTGAAGGGTTCATGCCAAAAGATTCATTAATTAATTAATAGCTTTTGCAAAATAATTTTTGTAATTTATGTTTTAAAAAAACAATAAAAAAATTATACAATTTAATTTTTAAAGGTTAAATTAGTTTTAGTGAGCTTTGTTCGGGAAATTTAGTCATGAACCATCAGTCGGTGAGCTATTTAGTGTGAACGGTTTGTCATATTACACTTTCATCATACATGACATTGTATTGCTAAATTATTATTCACGCCTGCTTTATTAATATGGTGCCCAAAAGTTATAAAATGTCCTAGAAATTAACGTTAGTTGGCATGATTATGTATTATTATTCTTTAATAAGCTATAAAGGCCAAGATAAGATAATTTAAACTTTCTTTTTCAAGCTAGCGTGAGGGGCGCTGTCGCCGTTTATCTTTCGCTCGTGTAGGCCGTATGGTGGCGCATATGTTGCTCGGTGGGGGAGTTAATTTTCAATATCACCAGCGTGAATCCCCTGTTGGAAAGGTAATTTTATTCATTTTTTAATTAAAACTACCCGTAAGTAAAGATTATTAACGGATAAACGAGATGTTTGATAAGCGTCGCATATTTTTAATAAGTAGTTGGTAGCTTTAAAGTTGGGCTATGTATGGGAAAATGTTGTTGGAAGTCTTCCGGTTGGTAATCAAACTTAAGCCTACGCCCATCGAAATGTAGAGAAGCCGGCGATTGCTACGTCTCGCGTCACGTTTATCTGTCATCTGTTTGTACTCGTAATCGTTTTGAGTCACATATTTTATTTGCGCAGGTGGTGTAGGATAGCGTGGAATATCTCTCGGTTTTGACGCCCGGTTCCTTCGGTCTTTATGAACTCGTTTCGAAGTGTGAGAAGCAAGGCCTGAACGATGACAGAAGTACACAATTTCGGAGCTCCCATCACTGTCCATGCGTGGAATAAAGATAGTACAGGTACGTAAATGCTCCACCTTTTTTGCATTTGATCTCATTTACTCTTGCTTACTTTCGAAATCGTAATGTTTTTTGTTTGCAGAGTTAGCGCTGTCGCCCAATAATAATGAAGTTCATGTTTTTAAAAAAGAAAATTCAAAATTTAAATGTACAGAAGTGTTAGCCCAACACGATTTAAGAGTCACGGGCATTGATTGGGCGCCAAAAAGTAACCGTATAGTCACTTGTTCAGCTGTAAGTAGCACCCGCTTTTTTATTTTCCTTTCTATTTTTATCACATTTCCTGTGTGATAACGAAAATAATATTTGATTTGTAGGATCGAAACGCTTACGTTTGGACGCAGGTGAACGGAAAATGGAAACCAACTCTGGTTATTTTGAGAACTAATCGAGCTACTACAGTTGTCAAATGGTCACCTGAAGGTAACGCTGCAAAAATGTATTGTTAGTCCAGTATTGTTTAATTGTAGTTATTTAGGTGAAATTTTATATTCAATTTATTACGATCTTTTATAGGTGTAGGTAACTCAGTATTATATCGATATGAAAACTAAAAATAAATGCAAGTTTTGATAGATTTGTGAACATGAAGAGTTTGGTTTCAAAATTGTATGATATTTGTTTTTGTAATTATTGTAAACGAAGTGAATTTGATTTAGAATATTAGCATGACAATCAAGCTTGTCTAAAAATAATTAAACTTTAATATTAAGAAGTGCGGTGCGCATTAGATAATTTTAAAATGTCTGACATTTGGTAGCTTAAGAATAAGAAGTGTATTGAATTAAAAGCGAATTATCAGGGAATCGTTTCGTAAAGATATTCGGTTAAGTCGTGTTTTCTTTTTGGTAAATGATATTTGTCAGCATTGACTGTTCAATATATTTACGAAACCTGCAAATGCAAGTTTTTTAGATAATTTATTTGGTTTTATGAATTTTTAAATTGCAATGGTTCAAAATCTGTAAATAGATTTGTTTGAAAAAAATAACAATTAAAACAAACCTGGAATTGACAGCAATAAAATATATCTTTTTAAATAACTTATTTATCTAACGAATTATGATTTTTTGTAGAGAATAAATTTGCAGTAGGAACCGGTGGAAGGTTAATCGCCGTGTGTTATTTTGAAAAAGAGAACGACTGGTGGGTTAGTAAACACATCAAGAAACCCATTCGATCTTCCGTCACCACGTAAATACTCCTCTTTCACTCTTGATTGCTTTTTAAATTTCATTTTATATTTTACGGTTAGTGTGGATTGGCATCCGAATAACTCTCTTTTGGCCTGCGGATCCACTGATTTTAAGACGCGCATTTTTTGCGGTTACATAAAAGAAGTGGACGAGAAGCCTTTACCAACGGGTTGGAGCTCGAAACCTGTGACCTCAATGGGGACTCTGTTAGCCGAGTTCTCCAACACGGATCAAGGAGGAGGGTGGGTCCACTGTGTCTCTTTCTCTGCCTCTGGTGACCGGTTAGCCTGGGTCGGGCACGACAGTAGTATCTCGGTAGTCGACTGTAATAAAGGACTCAAGTAAATAGAAAAACATCTTTTATTAATGCATTTATATGGGTTTTAATTTTATTAATTCAATTTATATTTTATTCAGGGCCGCCGTAATTAAGCATGAATTTTTACCTTTTCGAACATGTTTATGGCTGGATGAAAACACTATTGTGGCTGGGGTATGTTATTAAAAAGTCAATGTGCATTTTTCTGATTTGAAATACGCACTGCTTTTGAAATTCCATAGTTTTAAATTGCCTTGGCTTTATGAATTAATAATTAGTTAAAGATTTGTGTGGTTTACAGTTATATGAACCTTTTTTTGTCAAACTGTACAGTCAAAAATAAAATTAAGTATGAAGTTTGGTTTTAAATTAATGGAATTCTAAAGCTTTATAATATGTTATTGGTATAAAGAAAGTAATAGTTTCATGCTGGGCGTAGTTAAAGAGCTGCAAGTGCAATATTATTACTTTATCTATAAGAAGTTTTGTAACTTAATGAGATTTATGATTTTAGGGGCATAGTTATTCTCCAGTTAGGTATTCGTTCGATGGTCAAACGCTTAACTTAATAGGAAAGATAGATGAGTCATCAAAGAAAGAGTCCGGTAATCAAAGGTAAATATAATTTGCTCCTCTCCTCCGAGTGAAACGAAATTTTATTGCAGTTGATTCACTTACAATTTCATGGCTTCAAAACTATTTAAATTTCATTTCAAAAATAGTTCTGCATTTTTAAATTAATTTTTGTAACAAAATTTATAAATCAATACTGTTAAATTGTGTGCTCACTTTGTGAATTTGGTTTCATGATTTTTTTGGCATATGCGGTCAGATTTTTTAAAACTCTGCTTTGATTCTTTGAAGTGCGATGAAGAAGTTTCAAACGTTGGACAAGAAAGCGATTTCGGAGAGCGTGGATACGGTCGTGTTGGGAAGTATTCATCAGAATGCAATCACCCAAGTGTCTATTCACACTGGAACCAAGAAAAACGCCATTAAATTTAGTACGAGCAGCGTCGACGGGCACCTCGTCATATGGAATAACAAGGTATAACCAAGCCAGGATCAAGTAACTCAGCACGTATCCAATCGTAACCCAAAACATTCAATTTTTTCAGAATTGAGTATTGTTTGTTTTATGTGTGTGTAGCCAAACGTAAAGATGGCGATGAAGAATGATTTTTTGATCTGTTTCAGGTCGATGAAGATAGTCCGAACGAAACAACAACTGAAACGCTCGTCTGAGGGAAGCAACAGAAATATAAAATATGGCAGAATTTACGGTTCAATTTCAAATTAAAAATGCATTATACTTCGGTTAAATTAAATTTTTCCTTACGTTTCATTATTGTTTCTGTATCAGGAAAAATCCCTTCTATAACGTTTTCAATAAGCTGCAAAAGCCGCAATGCGAGAAATGTGGAAAATATAAAATTATCAGGAAAACTTTTTTTTGAAATTGTTATTAAAAATCTCGGGTTTTATTAGAATTTCAATTTAACGGTTTCTCTTCTTAGATAACATTTCCTGTAAATTGATAAAATATTTTATAGAAAATGATTATAAAAGTTACAAATCCGAAGGTTTTAGAATCGTGATTCATTGCTTTTTGAAAATGAAAATGACACGTTTAGATTTATCAAAGCGGTAAATCGAGATGATCTCGATTAATCGTTTTTGAAAAGTTTGAATAAATAATAAAAATCCGAGAAAATTATGAAAAATTACAAAATTTTTAATTGAAAACCTTTAAATTTGTTTTAAAGGATGCTATAATATATTTGTAAAAAGGATTTTTTTTCATGAGATTATTGAAACGGTATATTAGGGAATGCATTATCGTTGAATAGTCCCAAAAAAATGCATGATTTTTTTTTATTTTGAAATTAACTTGTTTTCTGCCTTGCTGTACCCTCGGGTGAATTTAGCAGTTGAATGTTTTATTTGTTTGTTTTTTGATTTGTTTATTATGATTTTTTTAATATAAAAATTTAAAATTAATTTTTTTTGTTCACATTTTTGAAATATGCATAAAACTTATTTGTTATTTGCTTGTATAAAGACTTTTGCATCTTTTAATCATTATTTTTTTATTTTTGGTTTTCATTTTGAGTATGAAAATGAAAAAAAAAAATAATTCCAAAAAAAATATTTAATTTGCACATTTTTTTGAAGGGGGGAATAAACAAACTTGTTTATTTTAATTAAATTTAATTCAAGAAATATTTTTTTTTCCTTTTTATTTTTAAGAAAATTAAATTTATTGAAATGAGAAGTTGCTCAATGTTTATAATGAATTAGTTTTACTTAAAAAGCATGCAATTATTTTTAGTTTAATATTGCATTGTAATTTTAGTTTTTAAATTAATAGAACTTCCACCCTCTTTTTTTAGTTTTAAATTTTTAGGTACAAATCAACTTTAATTTCTTTCAAATTTCTAATAAATCGCTGAATTTCGATTGATGAGGGAGGGATTATAATTGAGAATTAAATGTAAAAATATGATCCACTTCCGTTTGCTTCTCGCTTTCAATCACTTGTTTTTGTGCACATCAAAACTTATCAAAAGAAAGACAGAAAAAAAAAAAACAATTATTAAAAAAATTAATTAAACAATTTTCTTAAATTTTTTTTTTTTAATTAATCAGAAAATTTGCGAAATTTTTTTTTACATAATTTTAACGGTTAGCGTTAGCGTTTTTGGTGTTTCAAGGACCAAGATGGAAGGTGATTCAATACCGTTTCCTACGCGAATTTTGGTGGACAGCTTTGTCTGAAACCTCTCAAAAGCGATTGTAATAATAAAAAACTCAAGCAAGTCCACCAATATTTTTTATTAAAACATTTGTAATTCTGTGAAGAATTTATTTTTAATAATTTCATTTATATTTTATTCAGAGCAACTAATTATTAACTTCCCAATTTCTACCATTTCAATCGTGTTTATTGTTGGATGGAAACGCGGTTAGGGTAGGTCATTTTAAGTTCTTATGCATTGTTATTCTTGGAAAAAATCCTGTTTTTGAAACTCAAAAGCTTTATATTTCTTAGGCGTCATAAATATTATTGTTGAATACTAGAAACTTGTGGTCACGCCCAGATCTTTGTTCGTTCTATTTTTCGGGAGTATTGAAATATAGTACGATATTGTAAAATTTCATAAACAACATTTTTCGATAATTTTATCTAGATCAGCGAGAGAGCGATCCAACTTTTAATTTAACGCTTTCAAACAAATACACTAATAATATTAGAGGGTTAATAATTATTGTAGAGGGCAAAATAAAAACTTAAATTATTTTTACCTATTTTACAAAAATATTAATTCATATCAAAAGAACTGAATGAGTTTATCTGTAAACTGGCATAACTTTTCAATTTTTAACCATATATTTAAAATGGCAAGTGGTTGAAGTGGAAGGACTGTAGTACTGTATCAGGATATCTGGTACACCCTGCATTATAATATCTTAAAAATGAAAATAATATTTAGTATTGTTTAGTATTTACAATGGTATGCATTGTCAAACAGATTGAACATTTTTTTTAATGCAGGAAGTACAGTAGGCCTATCTTATGAATGACATTTTAAAGTATTCTGTGTCTTAACAATTATTATTCTATACAACAATAACAACAAAAAAATATTGGATAAATTTAGTTAAGGTTGACGTTACAAAATGCATCATTATACTCACAACACAAACTATGATATACTGTAATTTATTCTGGTTTATATAGTACCATTTAGTTATTTTATCATACAGTAATCATTTTCGAATACAGTATAAAAACTTTCTATGTAAAACTTATGTAATTTGATTAGAGATTAATCGTACTTGATATACACATAACATTTAAATTCAAAGTTATAATGATTCAGATAATACTGTATTTTGAATTAATCAGAGTTTATTGTTTTTATTTATAAAACAACATTTGGATTGATTGCGAAATTCATAAATCGATGTTTTCCTCAATGTTGATTAATTACTGCAACATAATTACGTTGGACGCATTTCATTTTCCATTAGCCCGGTGTTAATTTCGAACTCGTAAGTCCCACTGACCTTCTCCAGATGTCAATTGGCTCTTGAGGATTCGATCGATCGTCGATTAGACCATGTCGCAAACCGGAAATGAAATAGACGTGATTAAGAGAACTAATAAATCTTTTATTTATTAAACATCCAAATGGTGATAAACAATTCGTATTTATTCAGTACACATTTAATCATTTTATTATTATTATTAATTATTATTATGGATAATTATGTGATTAATGGTGGCGCCACTATCAATCGGGTTGCTTCACTTTCTCCGCCTAATTTATTGTTTTTATTAGCTAATTAACAGTTCTGTCTAAATGTACACGATGGAATAAGGGAGGGGTTGTTACTGGAGAGTGGACGAAGAGGGATAGGGGACAAAATTGGCGGGGGACCCATTGTTGACAACCCTGTTCATAAAAATTGCTTTTTAGACAATTAGAAAAAAAAAAAAAAGGATAAGTCAACGTTTAGCACTTAAATTAACATCCGGGCGTTCATTTCATATAAATTATGAAAAATTAAAGCTTATTTCGATTAATTACACGACTGGGTTAATGTATTAGTGAATGAAAACGAAAGGGCGAAAAATGTTTTCACGTTAAAAGAATTATGAGAAAACAAAATTTAATTATGTGCTGACATTTAAAAATCGATGGAAAATAATTCATTTAAGTTACAGTTTACACTAAAATAAAAAATACTAGTAGACATTTTTATAAAACTAAAATAAAAAAATTGTAATTTAATTTTAATATTTCCATTAAAACAATAAATTAAATTATCAGACAATAATTTTTAACGTGAATATTAAAGTGATTTTTTTTATAAAAATAAGAAATAAACAAAAAGATTTTTTTAATTAACAATTCTCATAATTATTATTATAGAATTTGTTAAAAAATTTTTAATAATAAAATAAAATGATTATTTTTAAATTGATTGAATTAAATAATAAATTTTTTTTTAGAAAACGGGAATAAATATTTAGTGAAAAATAAAAATTTAAGAAATTTGATAAATTTTGAAAATTCACACTTAATTTTACAATAATATATTATATATAAATATTTTTAATTTTTTAATTATAATTTGCAATATGGACTAAAACTGAATGAAATTGACGTCAGTGCGTATACGCATTGATGTCATGGAATATCCATCAGCAACAGCAGCGCAATGTACAGGCACTTTGGAACACGGAATCACAAGCCTTAAGCCTTCTCCACACTGTAGGAAGACCGAAATTTCAAAATTTAATGTTCTTCGACGATTCCTTCAGTGTGAAATTTGCTTACAAATATTTCGGTTCGCATTTTTTTTTGGGTGTGTGTTTAATTCATACTTTTAATAATGTAGTGTGTAGTTGATCGAAATGAGACGAATTTAATATGAAAAATGCAAAAAAAAAAAAAAAATCGATGAGAAATTTAATAATACCAACCGGATGTTGCACATATTATTAATAATATAATATATCAACGTTTAACGTAGGTACCAAATTATCTTTCTATAGAATCATTGATTTTTTTACGCGATGGAATTCATTCTGTTAGGGGAAAAAAAAATCACCCGTCATGAAATCAATTTCCGGTTAAATTACTTTCTATAGACAATTTATTTATAATAATAATAATGTAAAAATACCACCTGAAACCACACATTTCTTAGTCTTTTCATAAGGGTTCGAATTGTTTTTGATATCACCAATACAATTAAAGTATTAAACTAATACCGTGTGTTTTTAAATTTACGGAGTTTTTAAGAAACGAATAAAAAAGTTAAATTTTAATGAAAATGAATTAATTTTTTGATATTTACATACAGCAACATCTCCGATTTAATGATAAAAAACAATTTTTAAAATATGACCTCTCCAACTGAGTCGGCACATGTTAACGCGTGT
>JAQGAY010000141.1:0-45375 GCA_034698085.1 Polydesmus angustus
AATATATAAAAAATAATGCATTTTCATTAAACTTTGATTGATTTATTCCTGTTTCAAAACTTTCAGATTTATTTTGGCACACTATAGTATTACATTCCTTTTAATAATAATTTAAATAGTTTAATGACACGTGGATGACTTTAATGACATTTTTTAATGTTTAATGGTTCTATTCCGGAGTTTGAAATAGTCTCTTTCGGCCTCAACACACGAACAATTCACTTCCGAGTATCGTTATTCTGTTTTTGGAAACCATTTCTTGCATCCTACCCCATATATAAACAATTAAAGGTTAAAAAAAAAATATTAAAGTAAAGTTTTTTCACGTGTCAATTAAATTATTGAGATTATTTTTAAGGGATTTAATTGATAATTCAGTTGGGCTGGTAAGTTTTATTTAGGAGCACCGTGTAAATAAAATTTAAAATTCTAAGATGGAATTATTTTTTTCCTCTCCTTTTATCATTAAACAAAATAAAAATAAAAAATTTAAAAATAATAGGTACCATATTGATTTTAAAATTAGGTAATCAATTTTAAATATCGTATACAGTACTGTATTCTTCACGGTCTTACAGTAACGATATGTCCGATGGAATCAAGAATTCTTATTAATAATAAAAAGAAATTTAATTTTATCAATGTACTCTAATTATTATTTGTTTACATTACTTAAGTTTCTTAATGGAAAATTTTTAAATATGGGAAAAAACGCGTACAATATACGTGTAGAAGATAATATTATACAGTGGAACTTTCGAGATAAGCCGAGCTGTTTCATTTAAATTTATATTGTTTCGCATTGAATATTGTTAAGAATTTTGCCAAAAAAAACACAAAAGAATTTGTATACATTACAATAATAATTATTATACACAAAATTACAAAAGAGTTAGAAATCACGAGTTATTTGGCCAAAACAACAACAACAAAAAAGTTTGTGTCGAGAACCGTGATTTTTAACTTTCATTCATTTAATAATAATTATATAGCAATTTCTTAAAACAAAATTTTGTTTAAGTTAAGATAATATTGTATAATAATAATTTAAGTTTGCAATTTGGGTGCTGTACTGTACTGTAGTGCGGTTTTGCATTACATTAAGGGGCAGACAATAACAAAATCTACGCAACATTTATTTTTTGATGTAATGGATTTTATTAAACATTCTATTTTGAAAAGGGGGTTTAAATATCATATTTAAACTCTGTTTTTTTTTAATAATCTCAATCCTTATAATCGTGCTTGCTAGACAACACTAAATTGTGAATTTTTAAGAAAAAAAAAAATAAAAAGACACAATTCTTTTTTAGTCTTTTCCATAAAGCTCTTAAAAATTATTTTAAACTTTTTAAAATATAATCATAATCGTTTTGTTTTTTTTGCCAAATTTTGGTCGTACTTATTTATTTTTTTAACCAATTTACCGCAAAATTGGTAAAAACTCCGTCGACCAATAATAATAATTAACAATCATAATCTGTCTATATATAATATACTCATCATTTCATTCTTTATAATAATAATTCTTAGCTAAAAGTTTATGTATAATGACTATAGAAATTTTTTTTTCTCTTTCCTCCCTTCCCAATCCTCCACGATGTAAACATTTAAGTAACGTTACAAGTATAAAAGATCTGATAATAAGTACATAATAATAATTATTATTCAATAATTACAAACGAATAATATTATACGAAAACATTTTGTAAAAACAATCACAAAAATAATTATTATTCTACTTGTAAAAAAAAAACCCATAATCGATCTTTTTTCCAAATTTAATAACTCATCTACATTTTTTATCTAACAGAATCACAACAACAACAAAGAAAAAAAATTCCAGATTACCCGTATTCTTAAGTGAATGAACTAGTTACGTGAAATATAAGCTCTCAAGTACTTTAAAATGACTAAACCGATTCAAATTATAATTTTTAAAAATTATATATATACAAGTATAATAATATGTGTACTGTACTATAATAGTATTATAGGGCTATAATAAGATTATTAAAGCTAAAAATTGTATATATCTGACCGATGCAGTAGTATAGTGCACATTAAACCAGTGATTTGATGTGAACCGTATTTTATATATAGCAACTAGATGTGAACTAAAAAAAAAAAGATCCAACTAGAATATAACTTTGCATTAAGAATGTGTGTGTGTGGCTTCAAAGTTCGACGCGATTCTCTGAACAATTCAGCACCAAATTGATTTTTTTTAGAACTTTAAAAACAAACAAACAAAAAAAAGGGACATTTTGGCATTTCCTAATTTCGCACATTTTTCTAAACGTAAAAAAAAAATAAAATAAACAACTCACTAAAAGTTAGAAACACAGTGTAAAAAAAAAAAATAATAATGCTTTTTAAATAAACGTATACGATAAATCTAAATCTAAAATAGTTAAAAATGCACAATCAATCCCCCTTTAGACTATATAATTGGATTAGTCCTAATTAAAAAAAAAATATTACCCTGTTTTAATTATTCAACAATGATTTTTAACTTTCTAATAAAAATATTCGAAGTTAAGGGAAGAATTATTATAATAAACAAAATTGTCGTTGTTGTTATTTTTTTTTTAAATTTCGTCCAACTTTTACATTTAGCTAAACTTCTTTTTGCATAGTTCACTAAACTTCACAAACATTTATCAATAGCGTCCAAACTATTTCTATTTCATTACGGTAAATATTTTTCATATGATGAACGCGCGCGAACTACTACAGTTCGTCCGCATCCGAAGTAGCATCGTAATAATGAATGCCATTTATCTAAGAAAAAAAAAATATTTATAATATGAAATCGCAGATATGAGCGACAAAAACCTACTGTCATATCATATTCACGAATAAACGTTGGAATTTCCAACTGATCCATATTCATAACTCCGTACAAATATTCCAACCCGGACAAGTTATGAACTTTGTCTTTAATATTAGGTGCCATAAACGTGGTAAATCCCCACGTTAATAGCTAAACCAAAATCAAATGTTAATTAACTTATTCCTCGAATTAAAAAGTTGTTTGATCTCTTTTTTTTTATACCTTTGTCCAGATTGTAGGATGAACAATATATAAAGCCTTCAAATTTTTTCTATATCTATATAAAGTTTGTTTACTGTTTAAAAAAAGTCAGATGCAAGTTTATATGTTAAATTATTACTTATATTCGAGCACACTGTAAACTTCTTTAATCCAAGCCATTGACGGCCTGTTTTCTCCTCCCGTTAACGTATTGAAGTAAATGATAATGTAATCTTTTTTAGCAACTTTATATAGCAAGTAGACAAGATACAACATTGCCTAAAATAAAAATAAATAAATCACCAATCAAGTACATAAAATTATAAGAAAAATATTACTTTTTCAAGATTAATAGTATAATAGTTGAACCATTTTCCAACTAGAACGATGACGGGCCGACCGAAGCGATCTACCCCGCACGGAAATAAACATCCGATTTGCTCCACTTCGCTGAGATCAGTGGTTTGTGCTTTACGCAGAATTCTTTCGTAACGATTTACTTCTTGCACCTCCATGGCCAAATCTTTTTCCACCGGAGGATTCCGTTTCGAAGGTCGGACTTTATCCACGTCGCCCATCATTTTAGCAAAATCGGTGCTTCCAACGTGTAGAGGATTTTCTACACTATACAACAGACCCGTGCTTTCACCAACGTCAATTTCTGCGGAATTATTACTCAGCGGTTTATCGCTGATCCTTATTTGACGATCCGCCACGTACGGTTCACCATCTTCGCTGCCGAGATCTTCGGGAAGAAGGCACATCGACGCTTCTTCTTCATAATGATTGCGCGGAAAGTACAAAGGCATCAAAGATTCATAAATGCCCTAAATTCAATAAGAATAAATCCCGAACGTCTTTAAATTTCAACATTTGATCAATAATAAAATTTACCACATCGCCTTCTTCCAAAACGAAAACAATGGACTCGATCGCGTCCCCGTGTTTCTCGAGAAACCTTCTCACAGTTCCTATTTAAATCTCGATTAGAATTGAAGAAATCTACATTTATTTATTAAATATTGTTTTGGAACACTTACTTAGTGCTATGTGACAGCCTTCAATTGGAGGAAATCCACGACGAACCGAATTTATAACGCACAAAGCTACTGACTGCAGACTTAATTCTCTAAAATAAAACTTGCGTCATAAAATTCTAAAAAAAACCTTTTTTTATTTATAAAAATGGCATTAATATTACCTCACTAATTGCATGGTTTTACGGTAGCAACTATACAAAGCTCCTTCAGCTGCAGTTTGATAGCGCACATTGTACCTGGGTCCAACTGTATGAATGACGAATCGAGCAGGAAGGTTGTATCCTTTAGTATATTTCGCATCTCCAGTTTTACAAACTTTCGAAATTATAAATAATTACAGAATTAATACAAATAATAATTATTACGATAACATTATACCTTTAACTATTTTCATTTCATTTCAATTTAATTACCTTTAACTATTTGTTGGATCTCATTTTTTAACTGCGGACCAGCATCTTTGAAGATCTTTTCGCTCAACGGATTGCGGTCATTTAGCGCTTCATTAGTTGAATTAACGATGGCGTGTGAGTTTAAACATCCAATGTATCCAACCCTAACGAAACCAAACAAAAAATATAAAAGCTGTACGGATTATTACGCCGAGTTTAACGTTTGTCGTCTTACCACAACGAAACTTTCTCGTTGATTTGTGAATTGATTGGAAAAGGTGGTCTTTCATGAACCCTGGCGGGTAAATCGGGTCTGGCGTATCCATTCGTTTCGTGATGGATGTGGTTATCGCTCCATCGTTTTAATTGATTGACATCGATCACGTTGACTGGTATGGCCGTACTCGTCCCAGCGATGCTCATCGAATCCATTACACCTCATCTGTTCAAGGGGTGCAAATGTTTTTCAACAGACGTGTTCCAATGGGAATTAATGCGGCGGGCGAACAAATTAAATTAAAATAAAACCATAAACATAAGTTAAAAAATAAATTCTAGAAAATTTTTCGTCAATATTATTACGAAAAAGAAAAAAAAAGTAAATTTAAAAAAAAATGAGAAACAAAAATTAATTATCTCGGTTCGAATAACAGCAACTCAATCATCTTACTTTATCGTTAATTCATTTCTACATAATTATCAATAATCAGCAAAATTAAAAAAAAAATATATATATTTTTTTTGCATCATTATTTTGACATGATTCTAATTATGTTACTGGGTATTGTGCTAAACTTTAAGCCAGCATCTTGCCGCCAATCCTGATCAAATATTAACTTCTCTAAGAAACCTTTCGTTTCCATGGAGAAAATAACTAACGTAACGTTTTTATAATCACGCGAATAAGCACGCTAAAACCTCATGATCTTGAGATTTTTTTTTTATATAATATCATTATACTATTCTATAATACAGTACTGTATGTTATTATTTTTTTTAACGTTGCTAAATAACGACTTTAACTGGAACTTTTTACTAAATCAATAAATACAAAACTAAAAGCACTAAAATCAATTTTTTTTCTCTTCAAGTTTAGCATTGGAATATTAAATTAAATTCGCCGGTTTATTATTACGTAAGGGTAAGTCTACGTTTTTCTTGAAAAAGAAATTATTGTTTAAACTACATAACAAGTTAATTATTAAAACTACATTATTCCGTGCTTTGAAAGTGACTTTTATTCCAAGATTTATCACGCATTTCAAAGGTGTGGAATTGCTTCATCAAATTATCTTTGCTCACGAAAGAAAACAAAAAATTAATTTTAAAAATTATCTGCTCAAATAGTCTCGATTTATCAATGGAATTTAGTAGAAAAATATGACGGGTATTTTACCATTATTTTGCTCAAGGAACAAAACAAATTTCCCATAAAGTTCAAGTATAGGTTTTTTTTTGCATGTAATTCTCCCATTTTTCTCCAACTAATATTTTATATTCGTATAATGCATAATATTAAAATGATGACTAGATTATTTTTTTAAAACCATCTTGATTTTAAAAAATCAATTTAATACGCCATTTTTGCAACTTTCTTCAGAGTTTAAATAGACGTACGGTATTTTAACAACCTTGATAAAAAACCGAAACCAGTTTGTTGTTTACATTATTATACATCAGATAAATTCTTAAATAATTGCTAGTCAAAAATCAAAAAAAAAATATTTTTGTCCGTGCACTTTCAAGACGTTAAGCTATGTTAAAACTAAGAAATGACTATCATGGTCAAAGCTTAGATGTAAAGAAGAATGTTAATATTGATCCCGCCAACAACACACACCTGATCTACTTCTCACGGTAGCCTACATTTCCCGATCACGCACTTCCACTTTCCCTACAATATTTTTGCAAAATAAACATTCAAAAAACCAAAAAAATATGCAGCACGGTGTAGGTACGTGATGGAGATTGTGCTCTAACCCAAAATGTCAAACAGAATTTTTTTTTCTCCCCCTATCTTAAACACAGCTTATCCACAATGAAAATCCCTGGAAGCAGGATAGGAAGTGAATCATTATGGAACCCACTCGGAGCATGAGGGAATTTCCCAACCAAAACAATAATAATTCTTCATCCCGCTTCAGGGTCAATTCAAAGTGAATGAACCAGATTAACCTAATCCACCTCTCTCTATTCTTTAAAAAAAAAAAAAGATTTTTCAAAAGTGAATTCAGACGTCGCCAAAATTCATTCGTCACGCGTTTATCAAGTAGGTGACGACGCTGATGTTGATTATAATAATTAACTGTTGCAAATTGTTGTTGAGTTTTAAAAAAAAAAAGAAGTCGTTAACATCGGTGCGAGGATTACAAAATTATTCACTCAAATGATGAAAAACAATGCTAGCTATGCACTATGACACCGAATAAACGAGATTGCAAAACGAGATAACCCTGCAACTACATTTATAGACATTATTATTTGAAGGGATCCGATTTATCATTATCAACTGAACATTAGTCACTGGACAAAAACTTTTTTTTTTCCTCGAACCGCGAAGTAATTATTACAATTGTCACAAAATATCTAAACAAAAAGTTTAAAGTTAATAATAGGAATTTTAACTTTTTAAAAAGCTCAAAATAAAATCAATATACATTGGTTTTATTTTAAACGTTTGACCTAAACAAGAAAACCGTTTCCTTCTCCTGGCAAATACTGTATTATAAAAGTCGATACCTACGTAATACATGTACGTATAGGATAATATTATTGATAAACAAATAATTGATCATAATGCATTTAAAATTAGATCCGCATAAGTGAAATTGAGCCCGAAGAAAATCATGTACATGTACATTAATTGTGACAACTGAATTAATATTACGCGAGATTATTATATTATCAAAAGTGCATTATTGATTTAATTTACTCGAAGTTAACGTTTTAATGATTTAATCTTATTAATTATTTAAGATTATTTCATCGCATAATAATGATGATGAAAGTGAAAGCTCAAAAATTATGCATAAAATACGTGTTTTGGTGAACTTCCCAGGCAAAATAATATCTTTTTTTTTAAAAAAAAAATAATTAAACATTTCGAATGCAAAAATAAATGTTTTTAAAAATAATTGTGTAGTGGTATTAGTTTTATCAGACTTATTTTTGACATTTTTCTGCATGCAATCGCGGTGTGTTTTCTTCAGCTTTACACTGCACTGTACGTACAAGACTTAAAAATTCCTCGTTTTCGAGAAGAAACTAACGTTTGTCATCGATTGCAAAATATGCGGCCGAGCTATTTCCGACTATGTTTCAACTTATTATCTATGCCAAAAACATTTCCTCCCCGATGTATTTATTTTAAACAATTATAAGTTTGCGTAGTTTCGCGATAGAAGCGCTTACTATGCAGTCCGCCATTGGTATTATACGGCCGCAGACTAGAAAATAAAAACCTCGGGTTTCACTGGTTTAAAAACGTGCTTAACAAACCGCGTTACATTTTATTGCGGTTTAAAAAAATGGAAATTAGAAACAAGTAATATAATACTTACTTAATCGTCATGCCCAATCCGTTCGTGGAAAATAATTATGGAAATGCGTAGAATTTGTGTTTTTCCTCACACTTGCTTTCACTCGTCCTGTTTACTCGCCGAGCGCATAAACCACACCTGCATTGCAATCGCGATAATAATAAACAAATGGCAGCCGGAAAGTGGCGAGAGAGGGCGCCACATTCTATGGGAAAGAAGCGAGGGGGCGGAGTCTGTGGAATCAAGGCATCTGACACTCTCACACACAGCTTCATTAGCGAATTTTTATTATTATTAATCCAATTTCCAAAGTTATAAGTCAATTTAATTTTATTTATAGCTCACATGACGTGTATCATATCTTTAACCTCGTTCAAAATATTAATAATTACTGTAAGATTAATTTTTCTATTGAGATAAATTATTAATATTAGGACAATTAGATCAATTTATTATGGCGTCACTTTTTATTGATTGTTTTTTTACTTTTTAAATATATAATTAAATTATGCATAATAAATTATAGCTTTACTTTTTTAACAATAAAAAAAATCTCCTTTATCTAAAAAAAAAATATTAAGTTTTAAAACCAATTTTTTTTTTTCTTATAGAAAACGACCAAAGTTAAAAAAAAATTATGTTGCGATAAAAATATATAAAATAATTAAATTTTATTAAAGGTGATAATATTTTATACATTGTGAGAAGTTGTCTGTCGACTTTGCAATAAATATTTTGTAAATGCATCAACATTATTATAGGATTAGTAAAAGAAAAATATATTTTTTTTTTTAATAATTTGTAGCAGCCATTAATTTTTTTTTTAAAGTTGAAAAGATAACATTATTATATTATATTTAGTATTTTTTTTTTTACCTGACATTTTACTTTTAATAGCAATAATATTAAAATAAATCTTGAGAATTATTTTATATATACATACAAAAGTTTTAAAATTGTATAACTATTATTGTCACGGATAAATTATTTAATAATGTTATTAGCACATCTTAATAAAATGTATTTATGCAAAATCGATAAAAGTTATTATTGTAATATTATGACAAAAAAAAAATTAATTATTACATTTTAATGAATAACATTGAGTGGAACTGTCATATTTTTAGAAACCCGATCTAAAATGGAATTACCAACGCCTTGACTTAATTCTAACCAAGTATAACCGTCGATCAATTTCACATCTTCCAAAGCTGCTCTGACGGAGATTAAAATAGTGAGACAAACACCGTCGTGTTCGAACGACGGTTTTCCACTGTGTTCCATCGATAAAAGTCCTAGATTAAAGTTGAAATTCATGAAACATGTTCTATAAAGATTATACAAGTTAAATTACCGTGTGGTTTATGTTGGGGCAAATCTGATCCAAATATTTCCTAATATTAAAAAAAAAAATATGAACGTATTATAAAAATCCTTAAAAAATTATTTATTCGAAAATTTGGTACACTTACTTGCATATATTTTTTTAAAGTTGAGTATATACTTCGGGATGGATTAATTGCACATACGGGAATGTGAGGTTCTTCTTTTTCGGCAACCAATACATGAACACAATTACTAAAATTCAAAAATAAACTCAATAAAATAATCGAAGAGAATATTATAAAATTATACTTTGATCGTTTTCTAATAATGATCACCAATCTCATTAAAAGGTGGGAATGAGGTCTAACAGAGGGTAAAATAGGTTTATGCCAAGGTACAACATTACTTTTGGAATGATATTCTCGAGCTCTTTCGACAAAAGGTAAAATATCTTTCGCCCTTAAACTCAATTCTCCCAAATCTTTAACCCATAAAGCTTGAAGAGATTCGGAATCTGCATTCGCCGGCGTTTTTAAAACTCCTCCTAATAGATCAAACAATTATTAAAACAGTTTGCTATACATATTATAATATTCATAATTTCCATTTACCAATTACATTTCCTGTTAAAATAAAACGGTACCACGATCCACCGGCACATTCCGCGGCTAAAAGAGTGGTTGGTTCAAAATCTAAACCAGTTTCTTCCAATACTTCTCTCCTCACAGATTCCTAAGATTATTATTAAGATACAAGCAAAAAGACAACAATTTAAGGTCAACCGGATTTATAATTACTTCGATATCTTCTCCAGCTTCCATTCTTCCAGCAGGTAAATACCACTGTCCGGCGCAACTACTTTTAGCTTCTTGCATCATGAGTACCTGTCCTTCAGAGTTGATAAGAATCCCCATCACGATGTAAGTTACGGTATTTTTAACCAGTGGGCGAAAATCTGATGTCACCGATGGTTTCACACCTTTAGCCACTACAATTATGTCATAAACAAACTATTTAATAAAATCTTTAAAATTTTAAATAAAAATAACATAATACAGAATCAAAATAAACAAAAAAGTTTGTATTTTGACATTGGATTAACAATAGAACTTCCCTTACTTTATAAATCTTTAAATAATAATTTTTTTTCGATATTATAAATATATTTTGACACGATTATCTACATTTTTATCAAAAAGAAAACCCCACCTGAAATTCCTTTACTAAGTTATGCACATACCAACAGCTTCATTTTGATTATCAATGGTGAAGTCGCAATGATCGCCAGAATCTTCCACCGCTTTTCCGTGAATGACGAGCTCGATATTATGCTCAATCATTTCCATATTTAATAGCAAAAAAAATATATTTAAAGCCGTCAATTTAATAATGGAAGTTAAATTTGTTAAACATGTAATAAAAATGCTGCCTGTGGACATGGGTGGTCAAGCACATGCCAAACCCAACCTCAATCATTCCCCTCCGCCGCTTCACTTCAGTCTGCCTGCCTCTCAACGATAATCGATACATTGCTCACTAGATGGCGCTTACTCAACATTTTCTAACTACAGTTTTAAAAAAACCGCGGTAAAATAAAAATACCAAGGAACAAAATCTTAATTTTTTTGCTATTTTTATTTGATAATTAGCGCAAAAAGTTTTGTAATAAACAATCAAAAAAACCGATATTTACAGATTTTTCTTTCAGTTACCGATAAGTAAAATAAATTCTAAACATTTAAAACTCGATGCGTTGATCACCAGCAATCGGTTCGAAGTTTGAGAAACCGTTTGTATCATTGCTCACGTTTGAATCATCCTTTAAAAAAAATGTTTCGTAAAAAATAATTAGAATATGAATTGATAATTTTAATAATGATAAGCTTACCTCGCTAAAGAATGCTTCTATTATCTTAAAAGCGGCGGAATAAATACTTTGATTTTCATGTTCTTGCAACTGTTCAATTTTATCTAAACCGTCGCATTCTTCGATTAGCAAAGCAACGTCTCTGTGAGACCCCGAGCTTTCACAAACCTATTTCCAAAAAAAAAAAATTAATAAATAAATACCGGTAACGGAATTAACAAACGATATCTCATTTCAAAGATCCGCAAAACTTACGGACAAAATATTATACAAAGTATCTAAAACGATTTGAATGCATTTGACGTCGGCAGCGGCGAGTAAATTGCATATTAGCGGAATAAATTGCATCGATACGATAAGAGAAATGTGTTCGAATGTTCCTCCGGTGGTCATATTTGAAATGGCCCAAACAGCTTCTTTCTGAGCGCGAAAGTCGCCCTAAAAATTAATCAAAAACGTATAAATTTCGTAAGAAAATCTAAAAAAAAAAAAAAGCACACACCCTTTCCAGAACGTCTCTCAAAGGCTTCAATAACTGAGCGTCGATAACGGCTTGAATTTGATGAACACTTCCAGCTAAAATGTTCGAAATAGTCCAAGCAGCTTCTTTTTGCACGTTACATTTAGAGTGAGCTAATAAATGAGCAAAAGCGAACAGTGCTCCACTATCAATAACCATTTGTGTCTATTAAAAAAGAAAGAAATAAACTAAATGTATAAATATTATCCAGAGTAAATAAAACAAACCTGCTCTTCAGTTCCAGTGACAATATTTCCCACCGCTCTTAAAGCTGGTGTCACCACACCGTCGTAGTTCGAGGTCAGCAATTGCACCAAACGAGGAATAATTCCGTGCTGCACAACTTCAGCAATTTTATCATCCGATCCGTCAGTCAGATAGGAGAAAGCCCAGCAAGAATCAGTAACCACATCCATATCTTTAAAAGATTTAGATTATTTTTATTATAATAATTTAGAAGAATAACCCGACTAAAGACGTAATAATGAAAACCTACCATCATGATTTAAAAATTGGCGCAAAGCTGGAAGAAGCTGTCGAATGGCGGCGAAAGACGGAGAAGGATTTTTATTTCGACAAAGATTCGAGATGGTCCATACAATATTTTTTAACAAAGACGACTGACATAATAAAAACAAACAATTAAAGTAATTCGTTATTCACTCATAGAAATAAACATTCTGGCAAAAGAGTTTACCGATATATTAGGATGAAGTAATCGAATTAATTCCGGGATGACACCGCAGTTAATAACAATATCTCGCAGCTCCGGTCCATCACCTTCGATTGACAAAAAAGAATTAAAATATTTTACAGGAAAAAAAAGGTTTTTTATAATAAATTAAATACAGTACCTGAAATATTTCC
Organism: Polydesmus angustus; assembly: GCA_034698085.1. Taxonomy (NCBI): domain Eukaryota; kingdom Metazoa; phylum Arthropoda; class Diplopoda; order Polydesmida; family Polydesmidae; genus Polydesmus; species Polydesmus angustus. The sequence continues at coordinate 12,589 of JAQGAY010000141.1, forward strand.
CAACGCCCAAACTGATTGCTCAACGACAGTGATGTGCGGAGAGGCCAGGAGTTGAACGAAAACGGGCACCGCGCCGCAGTTGACAACGGCTCGGGTTTGAGCGGCGTTGCCGGAGCAAATGTTGGTCAAAGTCCAAGCTGCTTCCAACTGTAATTCGGAACAATCCACTCGAGATAAAAACTCCACTAATCTGGGAGTAATTCCAGCTTCAATGATGAGATCAATAGGTGGATCCAGCTCTCGAGACAAAATCTTTCTGGCAGCGCGAGTATTATTTAGCTGAGCGAAGGAGTCTTCGGACAAAATACCCGCAATCACGGATGAAAAGGAATCGCAATCAGTTTCGGGAACCTAAATAAGAAAAATTTTGAATATTTTTAATACTTTTTCCAGCAAACGGATCATAAAGCTAATGAAAAACGATTCTATAAACATTGTATACAAAAGAGCACAAAAAAAATGTATTTATAGAGGTAATTTTTAAAATGTACGCGCCTCACAAAATATCAAATGTATAAAATAACTTTGTGGTTTTTCACAAAAATTATTGTCAAGTGAAGAAAAATAATTCCGGAAATTGTGATCAATAAAACAAAGTCCCCACGAGTGAGTCACAATCTTCTCTTTTCAAGGTCCTCGTTGCATTGACCTCGACAAAACATCATTGCCCCAACCCCTTTGTTTTATTACACGATATTATAATAAATTATAACTGCGATACGCATTTTAATTATGCGATCCTCAATTATTGTAAATCAACTGGTGTTAAAACGAATTATTTTTACGAAAAGTTACCTCAACGTTGTAATGCGTAGACGTATCACGATCTTCTTCCAAATTCACGTTTCTTCGTTTAAATAGCTGATCATCTTTCTTCTGTTTGCGAAGTTCAACCGTAGTTTCGCTTCTATTACGTCTTAACGACTAGAATTTTATTAAATATAATTATAACAATACTGTTACGTGTCAGAGACAGAAAATATTAAAAAAATAGTTACGTCAAGATCCTTTCCTTTGTTCTTAAATAAAGCTTTGCGAGTCTCCACCGATGACATTTTTAAAAATAAGATTACTATTAACTAAAGCAAGAAGAGAAATTAAAAAGTAATAAAAAATATCTTAAATCTTGTAGAGAGAAAAACCACCACGAGAATGACAATAAATTTTTTACAGCAGAACCGACACAGATGCGAATCCAAAATGGAAGTAGGAATAACCGAAATTTTGTATCTTCTTCGAATTTGAAATGTAGATTCCACGAATATGATTGGCCGATAGAATATCGCCGCCAACAACCAATCAGCGATCACTTCCGAGTGTCTGCACGTGTTTCCGGTTTCATCAGCCTGCTTGTTGTCATACAGCTGAAATTTTTTGAATTAATTTTTTTTGTGTAAAGAAATAGTTAATTAAATTAAAAGATAAAACAATGGCGACTAATAAATTAACAGAAACTCAAAAAGAGGAGCTAATGGACCAAGTAAAGCAGCAAATAGCTGTTGCGAATGCTCAGGAATTATTAACTGTAAGTCGTAACCGGTTTCAACCTAGATTAGAATACAACATGTAACGTTTTGAAATTTTTATAGAAAATGTCGGAAAAATGTTTTAAAAGATGTATTAATAAACCTGGAAGTTCGTTAGATAGTTCTGAACAGGTATTACACTTGTTAAATATTGTATTTGAAAGCGTGTTTCATTACTTTTTCATATTATAGAAATGCATAGCAATGTGTATGGATCGTTATATGGATTCGTGGAACCTGGTATCCAGAGCTTATAGCAATAGACTCCAAAGAGAACGACATCGTTTACAATAGAAGAGATTAATTTAGTAAATAAATAAGCTAATCAAACTGCAGTCACTTTCATCTCGGAAGATCATGTTTAAGAGCAGAGCAGTACCGATGTTTACGTCTGATTGTAATGAAAATCCACACTCGAAGAACAAACATTTTCACTATTATCGGGATACAATTTATGTGGTCGTTTACATTTTTCAAATAATGTAATAACTTTTTTTTTATAGATAGTATGAACGCAAATTTAGATGCTGCAGAATAAAAATGTAAAAAAAACAACAACTTAATTGATTTTGTTTTCTTCCTTACGGTATATTTTTTCTTTTAAAAATGTAAAGTACAGTATATAAGAAAACTTAACAGGAAATACCACGATTACATTTTTTCATGAATTTTCTATTAATTTAAATTTTCCAATTCACGTCAATTGCTAATGCATTAGTAATAAGTTAATATTAAACTCGAAAAATAGAACAGAGGTCAACTTTCACGTCGAATCGTAGATGACAATTTTGAGGATGCGTGCAATTTGTTTTTAAAGAAAAAACACAAAAATATAAAAGAGATTTAAATGAGAAGCAGAATATCAAGCCGCATTTTCTCTTTTTGAAGTATTATAAAGTTGTTTCCAAGTGTATACATCGGCTTTTTTCAGTTTGATTTCAACTTTTGTCGCAGCCAAATTGACCGCGCTTTGACTCAAATCAACGACCTACATTAAAAAAAATTAAATTATGAATTGTTAGAAATTTTTAAATAAGAGGTGTATAATGATGATAAAAACTTACTCCTCCGAGAATTATTTCTTCGTAGAATAAATCTCCATTAAAATGCAAAGAAATTTGAAGTTTGACAGGATTAGCTTCGACGAATGATTTATCTGGATCGCATCCTTTAGCGAAGATAGATACGTAGACGAAGGAATCTGTTTGATACCAATCAATGCGGCAATTCACCTTTTTGCCTCGCTCCTTTAAATTTTTTAATTTAATTTAATTTTCTAAATAATTCATCGTACAATGTTTTCAAAAATTTACCGCTTTTTTAAACCAAAGATGTTCGCCAGTTTTGCATCCGACTTGATCTAAGAAACTGTCAAAATCCGTAGTTTTCCTCATACAGCAAGTCCAGTATTTCAACCTACGCAATATTTAAAATAATATAGTTTTACAACGGTAAATAAAATGTATAAAAATACCCTTCATGAAAAATAGGTACACCGTCGTGATAAATACAAGTTTCAAAATTGCTATCTTCCCCTTCGTAACTCTAAAAATGTCAAAAAAGTTTATAAGAAAACAAATTACAGTACCGCAATAAACAAACACGAATTTTACTTTTTTACATCCTGGATTTTTGCAAGCCGTTCCTTTTTCTACCACCGTTTCATCGCACTCAACTAGAAAAAAATTTAATTGTAAGTTTTATGATGATGCACAAATAGTTAGAAATAAATTTTACTCTTCATGACTTCGGTGTTTTTTCTTAAAAGCGCTTGTTCGAGTGATGGAGAAACGGTACAAGGCAACCTTTGCGTGGGAGAATTGTCATCAGGACGTTCGCTCACCTGAGGTTTACTTTGAATGGGAGTATTAATAACTACCACCTTTAATAAATAAACAAAAAAAACAACAACACGAATTTAATCGCTAAATTTTAAACATTTCGTTTCAAAAATATGAATCTTACTGCGTCCGTATCACATTTACTCGGCTTGGGTTTTTCTATTTCTGGCGGTTTCACATTGTTATGAAGTGATAAAGTACAACCCTATATTACCATTTGAATATTAAATTCAAAAAAATAATAATATTGCCTGTTGATAGATTAAACCTTTATATTAAGAAATTCTGTAAAATCGGTGCATTTCTTTTTACAACACGACCATCCTTTGTAAGCATCGTGAAACACGGGTTCTCCCGGGTGATGACAACAACAATCTGAAAACCAGCAAAATAATACTTTTTAAAAAAATCGACGAATAAAATAACAATCTAAAACATCTACGTAACATATTACAAATCTTAATTTTTCTTTACAAATCTAACGTTAACATAAAAAAATACAATATTTCAAATAGGTCAAAACTTTTCATACATTTAGAAGTTTGGGCACACGTTAATTTATCGTGATAACCGAACAACTTACCCGGCAAATTTTCATCCGGATCATACTTTTTCAAACAACCTTTATTATAACACTGCAGTAGAACTTTTTCGTCGCTCATTATAAATAATAATTATAATATAAATTAAATAAAATTATGTACAAACTATCGGCCTTTTCAAACTTTTCCCGACGAATATCAGCTTGGATTCCGACCTTGTTTGAAATGACGCCAGGGCGGCAGCACTTTCGAGAACTTTCTAGAACATTGAAGTAGGGTTTACTCGCACGATTACTAGATGGCGCGCCCGGCAGTTATCGTCGGCAAAGAAAAAAAATCGAGCAATAATTTTGTACAATAAATTTTAGCTTTAAAGTTTATTTATTTAATTATAAACATAATTTTATCTTTATAAAAAAAGTTATATTAATGGACGAAGATAAGGATAACCAAACTACGCTGTGCATTGATTACCTACATCCAGAAATACTTTCTGCAGAAGTGTTGATCTCCCTCTTTAATGAAGTAAAAATAATAATAATGACTTTTAACCTAAAAAAAAAATAAAAACCCGACCATTTTCTTTTTGTTTGTTTAGAGAAAAATTAAATATACTACAGCTGATTCTACTGATAAGTGTAAGCTGATTGAAATATTTTATAACAACTTATTACCCAAATGTCAAAGAGTTTATGGCGACGGACGGAGAGCAAAACGTCTCACGAAAACCAGAAATATGAAAGGTGAAAACAGGTAAATAAATAATAATTTAAATCGGAAGACTTGTAAAACCTCCGTTTTTTATGTTTTATTAGTAAAAACGATTTGGAAAAAATTTGTTCTTCATTTAGTAAAATTGATGGGCTGAATTCGAGAGAAAAGCCGGAGCGAATTAAACCGCCACCGCAGAGTAATTGCGAACAAAAATCAATTAAAATCAATTGTAATCGGAATTCGATGGACACCAATGATTCCACCGCAAATTCCACGCATAAACGAAAGGTTGAGGAGATTTTTAACACCCTATTATTAATTTAAACAATAAAAGTTAAAAATTTTGAAACGTTTCTTTAGATTGCAGCTGATTCTCTAAATCCGAATGAAGAATCACCAAAAAGGAAAAGACATTCTCCGATCATCTGGTAAATTATATTTTTATTAAGTTAAATAAAAATCATGAATTCAAATTATTTAAAAATTTCCTTATTAAATTATGGATTACCGGTTCATAATTTTGCTAATTCTTTCTTTTTGACGTGTACGTACTACTAATTTATCCAAACCAATGATTTCCCATGCAATCTCGAGTCCATTCCTCTTGGCACAACCAACACCAATGAAATCCGCATTGAGGTCGACCGCAAACCATATGCATGCATCCTCCATCTCGTTCGGTCGCCGTTCGACATTTGGGACATGGTTTCGTGTTGATCTTAATCGTCAGTTTACTAGCATCATCCCATTTTGATTTTTCAGTGTGGAAAGCGCTACTACTCTCGCCGTCAGACTAGAAATACGTTTTGTGTTATTTTTTTAGTTAACGCCATGTCATAAATCAATTATTTTAAATAACAAGTTATACTCTTGAGCATTGCGCAGATTCGCCATCGATACAATCTCCTATGTGATAACCTTGCAAACAATTTCTGCAAAACACGTACTGTAAAATATTTTAAAAAAATAATAATTAACACGAACATTTCACATTTCTATAATATTCTATTCAGTAGACTCACTCCGCATCCATGTTCGCCTTGTTTGGCGCAAACAATTCTCCTGCATTCAGGGTCGGGTAATATCCCCGCTCCGCATCCTGGTTGCGGACACAGAACTCCTCCTGCCTGCAACACGCACTCTTCGGTGGCAAATTGCTGGTAGCGAATATATTGATCGTTTCCCAGAACGCGAAAGTGATGGGTTTCTTTAATAATTGAATTTTCACAATTTTCTACAGGATTTTAAAAAAGTTTACTAAAAATGAAATTGAAAACCAAATCGAATGAGAATATTGTATACCTGGACATTGTAACGTATATCCCAATTCCACATCCTGAATAAAATTCCTTTCGTTCAACCGACTAAGACAATATTCTTGAAAACAGCTCAAACATAAATTGTGTCGTTCGGCGCATTCAAACAACAAAACAGGACTACTATTATTTTGGAAAAGAAGAAACTTTTACCGTTAAAACATTTTTGTCTATGCGATATAACAATACCTAATTTCCATACAAGCTAAGCAAGGCATTTCATTTAAATTAGGTCTAATCATATACAAAACAACACAATCGTTATCTAACGACGAATGGTTGAAACATTTAAAATAAAATTCCTAAAAAAAAACAACAATATTAATATACAAAAACCCTTCGACATAAAATAATTACTGCAACGGTTCCATCGCAGTTTTCAGCTTGACACGATCCTTGAATTTGACCTGGTTTTAGTACATCATCCCAGCAAGTCGGATCCTTCAATGAAATTTTAAGATTATATTAAATTTTCTCGTAGAAATACTCTTCACCTTAATAATAGTCGTTTGTATAATACCTGAGTTACAGTCAACGTTCCTTGCTTACATTTTCCGCATCGAACACGAAGTTTTCCGTGATAAACATCTTTACAAGTCGAGCAATACACGTAAAAATGGACTTTTCTTTTTCCTGAGAAACGCATAAAATGATTAACATTGTTTTGATGAAATAATTGAAGACCTAGCAGCAATATAACATCGAGATATCGTCATTTTTTTGAGTTAAGAGATGTTCTTATAATGATAAATAATTATGGCTCTTCTAACGACTGCTGCTGTATTTGTTGAAGCTATACTGTTACTGGAAAGTATTCGATCATTATTCGGTGGAACTTTTAAGTTCTTTTGCAATAAATTCCATTAAAAGAAAACGACATAATCTTACATGTAAATTTCACTTATTCACCCGTGTTAATTCATGGAAGATAAATGAGGAAAACAAATTCAGTTCGAGTGAACATGACTTACAAAAATGAAGATATCTTGTTGCTACCAGCCCTTCAATTCTTACAATTGATATTTAGTAAATAAGGCTGCCGTAAATAAACCTGATAAGCAAGACGAAGTTCTTAAATCGTTTTCCGTCAGTTTATCTTTGAGAACGTTGGAAATTAAAGTTTGCTTCGGGGAGCCGTGGTCAGCAGAAGCAATAGCTCTCACTACATGTACAATACTTTGATCGCCTAAATCGCAATCCTATCAAAAAAAAAAATTACTATATTAGTTTTTATCGAATGCAAGAAAGTAAACAAATCTCATACAACCTCAATTACAATGCTATCATCCAATTCTTGACCGGCAAATATAACCCGAATCTCTCCGGGTTTTAGATGAATTCGTGGACCTACTTTTTCTTTCACCTGTTTGATCGTCCATTTCGGCTCGACGTCGATTGAAACGGATTTGTCGATGCCGGATTTAATGTTTATTCGAATTAAGTCTTTCATCTCTTCGATTGATCTGCTCCACCAAAATAATTGCGAAATTCGGTTTGCAACATAATTTAAAAAATTAAATATAAAGTGAAACATAATAGAAACTCATAGTTAATAATGAATTTTACGTGTTGTTAATTACGTGATGAGAGAAAACGCGAAAAACTTTTGACCTCCTCAAACTTTGAATCAGCTGTTTTTATTGTGACACTGGATTCACTGCTAAAGGATTCACTCGTTAAAGAGCTCAATCAAAAGGATTCACCATAGTACGGTGACCCAAATGGTTCACGTATAATTGCACACAAAAACACCAACAAAAAAATTATACAGATCGACTGTACATGACATTGTACTGTATAATTATTAATAAAAAAATAATGAACAAAGTTCATAATATTATCACCACTAAAACAATGAATTTAGTAAACTTGTAAGATTTTATCATTAATCTCAAATAAATGAAATTTAATTCAGTTGATCAATCAAATTCGACAATAAATCTGTTTTTCTTATTAAAAAAAAGTCTCATATTAAACGATGGAAAAATAATTAATATAATATACATATTAACAATAATTACAGTTTTAATAAATAAATGCAGAGCGTAGCTGTAATTTGAGATATAATATTGAGAATTAGAAAATAATTATTGTCGATCAATACGCTTATTTTTTTTTTAAAAAAATTGAGTTTTAACAGAAGTACATGTATTTTAAATTTGCTTCTGATTCTCCAGAAATTAAATTTAAGTAAAAAATGTGTCATTTTCGGACTTAATGAAATTTGGCAGCTGCAGCCCGATCGTATCATCAATTTAATCGCAGTTGGTCTCTTTACGAGTGCTGCAAAAGAATTATTCTTCGACGTTTTTGAAAACAACAAATTATTTCCTGCGCTGTTGCGAATGTTTCGCGTTTGATGGTCTATGAGAAGAATCGCGACAATGAGTTCTATAATTATCTGAATTATGATTCAAATGATCCGAGCGTGAAATTTGCCTCGATCTCGTTCGATCGACGTCGTTCCGTTCCCTCGAGCCTCGTTCGCAGCCGTGATTCCAAAGCCTGGATTTGCTGGGAGAACGACTTCTACTTCTTTTTTTCGCCGAGGATAAATGTTCTCTTCCATTAAATTCTTTCCGTTTAACGTTTGACATTGGCGGCGATGATTTCGTAGATAAACTACGAATATCTTCGGTTTTCCTATCAGCCGCATAATATGTATTATCTACATTTTTATATTTGGAATCAGCAGTTCTTTGTCGTTCGTGATTTTCAGTTGACGTAATACGTTCTTTCGCTGCAGTGCTATCGCCTTCACCGTTACGAACGCTTAATAATTCTCGCGAATTAATCAAAACTTGGTTTCCAACTAAACTCGAACCACATTTGAGCTCCGCACATTCGACTACTTCATTGGAACGAAACGAACACTCTTTATTATCTTTCGCCGACGAGTCTCGTTTCAAGTTAATTTTATTCGCAATTTTCTTTTCATCCTTATTCGCTCGGTGCACCATTTTAAATATTTTTTGGGCGTCGTTAATGTTGCCTAAAATATCGCTACAAGTTTTAACATCCATTATCACGTCTCTTTTACAAGTTTCACGGTTGTTCTTACTGACGACGTTAGGAGTCTTTAAATCTGCGCGGTTTGTACGATTGTCACCAACTTTTATCGTCATTTGGTTACTCGGGAAATCGGATAATATATTTCCGTCCTGTTCCTTTTGCTTGCCGACAACCGAGTTTTGATTCCTGAACGAAGCGGATGAACCAATTGGGTTTCCTACATGTTCGCCGTTCTTTTTAGAACGTTTAAATAACAACTGATCATACCTAAACATACGATAAAAACGTATTAGCTTATACAATTATCGATGAATTGTACTAAGAATATATTCTCTACCTTCTTTGTAAATCGCTTAATAATAAATCTTTTCGTGAGATTTCCAACTTGGCTGTCTTGTACAATTTCGAAATATTCCTTTTCAATATGTCGTTCTGACGCTTCGAAACTTCCATCTGCGCTTCCAACTCGGTCAATCTCCCTTTCAACTCGCTGTTTTCAGACTTTAAAGTTTCCACATTATTTAATTTCTGAAAAGATAATTATTTAAAAGTTATATAGGGCCTACCCCAAACACAAGCTGCTGTTTCTTAACCAACTGTATGTCAACTTACTTCAGCTATAAAATCCGTAGCTTCAAAATCATCGTTCTCAATAAGATCTTCATATATATCCAACTCCTCTATACGGTAACAATTATTTATGAACATAATTAAATTATTTAAAGAAATAAAATAATAAACTTACCAGGAACAGCATTTCCAACACCCGCCATTTTAACTCTTATCCGGTCACGTGATCATTACCCGCCATAATACTACAGTACTGATGTTAAGGGGGAGGAATCACGTCACCGTGGTAACTCCTCTCTGAAGTTTCGTCTCTGCTATTGTAGACCGTGGTTGTTTCCGGTAGTCAGACAACATCACAATAAACCAAAACCTGGTTTAAACTCCATGGTTTTTGGAAGTTATTTGAAAACGTTGAGCAGGTAATTTCACATGACTACTTCACAGGTCTACACGATGGTAATACATAGTAATACAGTATGTAGTTAAACTTGGCCAAGATGACTTTTTGTTTTTCCGATTTTAACTTTTTCAGCTGGTAGGCCTATAGCGTGGTGAGATCTATAGGCCTACCCCTCATAACTCGAGAATCATTTTTTTTGGAAATGTATAAAATGACCTCATCTACACAATGATCATACAGTAGCTGCGACAGTGCGAGTCTCCCCCTCCCTTAGTTTTTAAATTATATGAGGCTGCAAAGTTTTCAAAAAAGCTCGTTCAACTCGAACTTTTAGCTGATCGCACAAAACATTTTTTTAAAAAACGTGAAATCAATGAAACTTATGAAAGGGAGCTTTATGCACCTCGGAATCGTATTCCTGAGGTGAATTTACTTCGGAAAAGTCACTTCCAAGTAAATATAAACATGTACAACTTAAGATCCAAAAACCTGTGTTAAAATCTATAGTTTTTGGAATTTGTTTATGCACTACTAATAGGCTACCATCGTGTATAGAGCGGGTCATTTTACATTCCCGTATTACAGTAGGTCCTACATATGAAATAATAATGTACAGTACTATTAATATTATTATAGAACCCTTTTATAATATACACACATTTTATTTTGTAAATAATTAGATGTATTTGGCATATATACAATAGCTATTTTACATGATGGCATTGGAGGAATTCATTCGCGCGACGATGTTTTTGAAGGTGTGGTAGGGACATGGCAAACCACAATTGAGAATAGGAAATGATACAACGTTAGACGTAACGGAAGCCCGATACTTCAACTGCAATTACAAAAAAATATATTTTAAAAAAATTCACTCTTACAACACACATTAAAGCATAAACAGTGCTGAGCATAAAATTACAATAATGTGATCCATGTGGACATTGTTATTGACAGTGAAAAGTTCAAAGTAAATAAGGGAAGAAAATGGAGGACTTCCGATGGTCGTGTTGGTTAAGGCAGTAATTATGGCGGCGATATGAACATCGTGCTTTAAAATATTAAAAATAACATCCCATTTAATAAAAATAATAATAATTATGAGTAAAGCAGAAAGGCAATAGTACCAAACAAATGACGTGGGTTTTCATCGAGGAATTTCCACTTTGAAATGCTTCGATCCTCTCAACAACATCGTTAAGGATTGCAACTATAAACATTAGTAAAAAAAAAATTGATTCAAATACTGTAATGAAATTAATTTAAATTGTTTCAATTAGTTTTGTACAAGCAATTTCTTTGCTTATTTTGAGGAGCGCAACATCGTACATTTGGTGTCTGAACTTTATAACATCGTCCATATATTCTTCTAAGCCAAATGGAGCTGACATATTCATGGATGCCTATTCAATGTTAGACAATAATAAAAAATACAATTATTGATTAATTAATATAAAAAATTGTGGAAACATTTAAATAGGTTTCGCGCACGTACATCCGTGGTGAGCGAATCGGCGTACAAGAACACAGTCTCCATATCGTAATTGGTATTATCTAATCCCGTGTGATTAACAATGGCCTCTATGGTATGCTACGTAGTGTCAAAATATAAATAAAGCTTGATTATTCACTGTTTATACTTTATAGCCTAGCGACATCATTTAATTATAGTTAATACAGTAATAATTACTTGATTAAAAGTTGAATCTGGAAACTGTTTTAGAGTATCCACACAGAATTTCATTAATTTTTCATAATACTCCTATTTTTATATCATTGAAAAATATTTATAAAATGTGTAATACTGTACCATAATAAAAAAAATATACTTTGCTGTAAATTGTGTGAACTTTAATCGATGGCCAAAAATTATTATACAAATCTTTCGTATTCCAGATTTCATTTTCGGACAAGTTAAAAAGACCGACGACGAAATATTTGGCGCTCAAAATGGTTCGTGACAACGCTGAACTTTGAATAAATAATTCGGAATCGTTCAAAGATTTGCTTAAAAATGATGCGTAATTTTGTCTGGTCAATTGTCCACTAAGAATTTGCTGCTCTTTACCGATCTTACAATTAAAAAATTTGACAGACATTTAAAATTTTACGTTCATTAATTTAAAAAAAAAAATTGACAAAACACATAATATTTGAAGCGCATAATAATTACGTCTGTCAAGTCAGCATCTCCCATTGTGAGCCACAAGTCATTGTTGGGATTGTTCGGGATTTTTACCAAAGGCTGTCGCGCTCCGTGACGAAATATCTAAAAACCACTCAATTTAAAACTGCTTTGCCTTATAACCTCTGCTTTGTTACATTTTTTAGGATATAATAATAATTAATTTTAGTTATTATAAAATGTGCGATGAAATTAATAAAAATATTATTTAATAATAATTTCTCCGTTAATATTAAATAATTTTTAAAGTTAAAACTACATTATTAAGGTACGGTATAATAAAAGTGCATAAAGGCTACGAACTTAATGCAACATGAATGTACGAATCCCACACAAAAGTAAAGGAAATATACCAATAAAAACTTACGGGAAAAAGCATTTTCATCGTAGCATTTTTATTTTCAGCATCGTCGACATTATTGCTTCTTGATAATAAATGAATAGTGATAATAGTAGCCGCCAAAACTATAACAAAAATAATTAATATTTTAGCTGCTCTACGAAAATCCATCGTTACTACTCCTATGTAGGCCTATAAGGAAGCCAGGGACAATCAGACGAACCGCCGCTATTCGCAGCCTACTTTGTTTACGCTTAAAAACAAATATGTTTTCAACAAGAGCCACCTGCTCAAATACTTGAAACATTAAAAACTAATCGCCCATAACCCATTCCAAGCTTTGTAACACTTACATAAAATCTAATTTTAATCATACCGTATGTTATGCCATAAATTATTAGGTTAAACGCCATCATAAAAACTTATATCTCAAAACGTATATATAAAAAGGTAATATTATGCTTCGTGCTGCGAAATAAATATTAGAAGACCATTGGTAATACCATACTTACTATATTAATACCATAACCCCCTTATGATAACCTCCAATTGACTTTAGTAAACAATTTTAAAGTTTCCGCTTTATGAGCTTTTGCCGCCCCTACGAATGTGCCGCCCTGAGGTCGTTGGCTTAATTGAAAATCCGCTAATTCCAATGGAATTAAGTTTGAACATATGAAATAAAGAATTATTGTCATTATTTCAACTCTTCAATAATATTTACACATTTTATTTTAAAAATTAGGTATTTAAAATCATTTAAATGATGGCATTGGAGGAGTTCATTCGCGCAACGATGCTTTTGAAGGTGTGGTAGGGACATTGCAAACCACAATTCAGAATAGAAAATGATACAACGCTGGACGTAACGGAAGCCCGATACTTCAACTGCAATTAGAAAAAAAAATTTGTATGAATATTACAGTATTTTTTTTTTTTTTTAAAAAAAAATCCAGTATTAAATTACAGTAATGTAATCCGTGTGGACATCGTTATTGACAGTGAAAAGTTCAAAATAAATGAGTGAAGAATATGGAGGACTTCCGATGGTCGTGTTGGTTAAGGCAGTAATTATCGTAGCGATATGAATATCATGCTTTAAAAAATTAAAATTACATCACATTTGATGATAATAATAATTATGATGAGTAAAGCGAAAGGCAATAGTACCAAACAAATGACGTGGATTTTATTTGAGGAATTTCCACTTTGAAATGCTTCAATCCTCTCAACAACATCGTTAAGAATCGCAACTAAATATTCAAAAAAAAAAAAAAAAAAAACCCCCAAGTCAAATCAATTAGTAAAATTAATTTCAAATTATTTTAATTAGTTCTGTACAAGCAAATTGTTTGCAAGTTTTGGAAATGATTGCATCGAACATTTCGTCTCTGAACTCTATAATTTTGTCCATATGCTTTTCTAAACCAAACGGAGCCGACATATTCATGAGTGCCTATTCAATGTTAGACAATAATAGAAATAAAAATAGTTAATCAATAATGCTAAACACATTTAAATATGGGCACATACATCTGTGGTGAGCGCATCGGTGTACATGAACATAGTCTCCATATCGTACTTGGTATTAATTAATCCCGTACGATTAACAATTGTCTCTATGGTGTGCTAATACCGTAAATAAGGTTTGATTATTAAACGTAATACACGATGTGCCTATAAAAAAAAACCCCTTTATGTTCAAATCAATGCGAGAACCTTCAAAGTGGACGCGGGCCCCCCTCCCCTACTCTCACCAACCGTTCCTAAAAGTGGAACCTCGTTCATTTCGTCTATCCCAAATAAAGAATTTTTAATTGAGACACCAAAATTGAACCTCAGTACTAAAATCTGGAGAGTAATACATGTAAATTTTCGGGCTCCTAGGAAATTTACTTTTTGCCTCATAGAAAAAGCGGTGACATTCGACCAATTGTACGTGGTTCTACTTCTAGAGTTTTGGCACTACAATTCTAAGAGTAAAGAAGCACCTTTTGAAGGTGCAAACGTTGATTTGAACTTTTGTAATAAATACAATGTTTTATTAAAACAGTCCCATTACTTTTACGCGATACCATGAAATTATAGTGAATTACCTGGTCAAAAGTTGAAGCTGGAAGCTGTCGCAATGTACCCATAAATAACTTAAATAATTTCTTAAAATACTCCTATTTTTATATCATTAAAAAATAACAATTGATTTAAAGAAAAATATTTTATAAAATGTGTAATAATAAAAAAATATAGTTACTTCGTTATAAGTTATGTGAACTTCAATCGATGGCCAAAAATTATTATACAAATCATTCGTGTTCCAGATTCTATTTTCGGACAAATTAAAAAGGCCGACGATGAAATATTTGGCACTCAATATGGTTCTTGACATCGTTGAACTTTGAATAAATAACTCGGAATCGTTCAAAGATTTGCTTAAAAATGATGCATAATTTTGTTTGGTCAATTGTCCACTTAGAATTTGTTGCTCTTTACCGATCTTATAATTAAAAATTAGACAGACATTTAAAATTTTGCTTTCCAGCGTTTTTAAAAGAAATAATAACACATCATTTAAGCACATAATAATTACATCTGTCAAGTCTCCGTCTCCCATTTTAAGCCACGCGTCATTGTTGGGATTGTTCGGGATTTTCATCGCTGGGCTGCGCGATCCGTGACGAAAGATCTGAAAACCACTCAATTAAAATTTCGAGCTAAATTTTTTTTTTAGCAAAGGAAAAGCTCATAAAAACTTACGGAAAAAAGCATTTTCATTGTAGCATTATTATTTTCATTATCGTTTCCATTATTGCTTCTTGATAATAAATTAATAATGATAATAGTAACCACTAAAAATATAACCAAAATGATTAATATTTTAGTTATTCTATGATGATCCATCGTTAATACTCTGATCAACCGAAATCAATAAAATTGATACTTACAATTTATTTTTAAGAATTTTGAAGATATTATTTTTATGACTTAATTTCCAATTATGCCATGCCACAAGTTAATGCCATAAAAACGTAGACTACAATATGCTACGTGCTATGAAATAATTAGAAGTACTTGTACCGTTAATTGCAGTAGAAGACTATAATTGTTTATAGAATATGTGAAAAAAATATTTTTTTAAACTAAATTGCTATGGTATTTAATTGGCACAGTATAAATTAAACTTTTGTCGATGGAATTTTGACAATAATAATTATTAAAGATCACAAAATCTTTGCCAAATAATGCCAAAACCATAGAATTAAGTAATAATGCACGATGGGTATTTAATGAAAACCAGAATTACACTAGTATATCAAATGCATCGAAATGAGATAATACAAAAGCTATACGTCTCGCACATCTATTTGATAAATTAAAAGTGTTGGAAATCAAAGTCAAGTGTAAAAATAGGCACAGAAAGTTGTGCTTTTATCACAAATACTGTAGAATTAATTTCTTTTCTAAAAAAAAAAAAAGGCTAAAAATTGTCAATCTAAAAAAAAAACCAACTGTATAAATCATCCTGCAAAAACTCTACATCAAATTAAGTCAAAATTTACATTATGTTACAATATAATAATTATGTCGTTCTTATGTATAAATGTCAATGTTTAAGGCATAATGATTATTTAGCACTCTCGACAAAATATCAATATAAAAATAAGACAGAAAGAGTAAGGCTTTCAATAATTATTAGAGATTGGACGGAATAATTTTCAAAACTTGAGGACGGAACTTGATGGAATGAAAATATAATATACAATGAGCTTTAAGAAAAAACTTGAAACGGCAAATCTTTCAAACTTTTGAGTAACTATTTTTTTCAACCGCAAATTTAAATAGAATTGTTTCTAATTACTTTACACTTTGGAACCCGACATTGCGGAGTTGTCCATGGCTTGCATGCTTTTATTTCCTTTGGACGGCGGAGGTGGTGGTGGAGGAGGATGCCCTCGATAATTATTATTGTTATTGTTACTAACCACTTTTGCCATCGAAGACGAATGCGGTTGTGACTTGGATGGATTAACTTGACCTCTGTTGATCGCCATTTGCATCCCTTCGCTCCCGTTATAGTGATTATATTGTTGATGCTGTAAGACTATGGGAGCCGGCCTTCTACTCCTCAGAGAAGAACTGTGAGCGGCGTTGGAATACATGGTTTGAGCACTACGTTGCGGTGGAGGCGGCCGATTCGAATGAAACTGCGACACTAACCCGTTGTTGTTGTTGTTATTACGGCTTTCATTTATTGTTCTAGGAGGAGCATTTGCTTGTCTATGGTTTAAATTAGCTCGAACAGTTTCGTATTCGTAAAAGTTGGAGACGGGACGATCGCGCCTGACCGGAGGTGGTGGAGGCGGCCTCGCTTGAGGTTGAGGCAACGTTTTACTTTGATTTTGCTGCCTCAATAAATGCTGCTGAATTTCTTCATAATTCACATAATGGCTGTACTTGCTGGTAGAATTAACAATGGATTGAGAGCGTGGAATAACTCTATTTTAATAGCAAGAACAACAAAATTATAATTTTCAAAAAAAAAAACATAACAATAACAATAATCTTGTTTACCTATCTTGATACAGGTCATAACTTCGAGATCTACTATGAACATTTTCTGGTTGTAACCGCTATTAAAATGTAAATAATGATAAATGATTTTTTTTATTATTATTATCAGTAGATAGCATGCTGCTAAGGCCAACGAAAGATCACTAATCGCTTTAGGAAAGATAGATTCGAGATAATAAAAAAATAGAAGGTTGGAATATGTAAAACAGCAGTCGAAAATCTCTTATTTATTCTAATGTAGTTAAGCCAAAGAAAATTTTAATGAAGTTAACGTAAAAAAATATTCGCGTTAAAATTTATTGAAGCTTAAATTAATTCTCAAGTTATAACTAAAAAAAATAATAAAGT
This sequence comes from Polydesmus angustus, assembly GCA_034698085.1. Lineage (NCBI taxonomy): Eukaryota > Metazoa > Arthropoda > Diplopoda > Polydesmida > Polydesmidae > Polydesmus > Polydesmus angustus. The sequence goes on from JAQGAY010000141.1 coordinate 29,952, forward strand.
ATTAATATTTAAAATTTTATTTAAAAATTAAAAACAATTATTAAGATGCTCAAAGATGACTTTTAAACGCACAAACAGTTTGTTACGTCCGCTAAAACATGATGCAAACATTTTAGTACAGAGAAAATTAAGAAATCTGCTTTAGATTTAAGTCCATGACCATAATAAAAAAATAAAGATGCCACAAGTTCACCAATCATGCACAATACGCTTTACCAAGTCATGCAAAGAAGCATGTTTATTATGTACCTGATCAGCGAAATAGCCACGACAACTTCGCCGGCTACCTTCAAAAGCAAGTAAACCTTCAGCAGATCCCGGCATAGGCTCGTACTAAAATATTACGTATACAAAATTGCTTTCATTGATTGATGGTAAAATATCTTAACTAAATTGTACATGCAGAGTTTACATACGGGATTTTCGAATGAATACGCATGCAGAAAATGATTATAAAATAAAATTAAATAATAAAACCAAAAAAAAAAAAGGAAGATTTCAAATAAAAATTATTATCCATAACTCACCTTCCGATCTATCTGATTCTGCACATGCATTTGAAGTCTTTCTTCTTTTTCGTCTTGAGGATAAACGCCTTGTCTTTCTTGGTGTTTCTTCTGGTACTGAGAACGTAAATGCCCATACCGTTGATTCCCAGGGCCTTGAGCACTATGATTGGCATTTTCTTCGGAAGGAAGCCAACCAGGTGCCCCATTATTGTTCAAATGAGAACTCGAATGATTACCATTGGTTACAGTTACAATGTTTTGGTTAATTTTCTCTTTTTCGATTTTCATTCCAGTTTTCCTTTTTTTAAAACAATTTCTTAATTTAAAAACATGAGCCACAATTTTTTATTTGACATTAATATACTTGTCTTTCGTTTCCTCTTCTTGACTTTTTCGTATGTAGATTATTTCAGGATCAACTTTAGTATAATGAGGCTCTAAATCGGATGCGCTTGTTTTGGAATTTGGCTCTTTCTTATTTTTACCAAACCTTTAATAAAATAAATTATTATATCGAATCAATTTTATTAAGCACTAATGTTAGCTTTAATACTTGAAAACTGAGCCTAAATTCTTCAATAATCCTTTCTTCTTCGCCTTATTTACACCATTTACAACGTTTTCTTTAGAATTTGTACTGGATTCATCGCCAATATACTCTAATCCAGATAGGTTTTTATGAGGAAAGGTGTTTCTTCCAATTTGGTTAGAACTGCCACTTTCGCTTTCTTCGTCCACTAAAAAAACCATTAATAAATTAAAGCGACCAATACTTTACAAAATATAAAAGTTTAAAATAAATCCTACGCGTCTCCATATTTTCCTCGTTGGCTCCGGGCGCATCGTAAGATCGGTCTACAGCTGCTCGAAAGCTTTCGTTACAAACTCTACCTCTGCTGCCAGAATTATTGCCTCCTCGTCCATAAATTTCTTCTTCTCTGTGAACGCTCTCTAAACTATTCGATCTTTTCATTTTACGATCTTTTAAATGTCCTAAAAATATTAAGTATTTTAAATATTTTGTATAAATAATCCAACTGTAATTATTAGATACCATTTGAGTTGTTCGCTGTTCTTACGACACTAATTACTGAATCTGCGGAATTGCACCGAACTAAATTCGAGTGAGAATTTTCCGATCCTAAATTTCGTTTCGTCAGTTGAGAATGTCCGCTCGTTTCAAATTCATCTGGTTTATCTCGAGCTTCTCTCGCCCGTTTATTCCGCTGCCATGTATCAGTATTTTTTGCATCTAATTGAGCGTTACGTTTCTCAGACATGCTCTGTCTACCAAATCCAGCTCGTTCAAATCCAGCCATTTCTGATTCATCTAACGACATTCTAAAAAATAATAAGATGTAATTACCAATTTAAATCCTAAAAATAGGCACGTCGATATAAAAAACTTACTGACTGACGTAAGAAACAGTTGATTCGCCTATTGCCTTACTATTTTCTGATTCTATAGATTGTTTCGATTCTGATAAAAAATTCTCGGGTGTGGCGGATCGGCTCGCTGACTTTAATTTATGACTAGAAGACCTTGATGAACCGATGTAATCATTTTCTATCATAACCGATTCGTCTTGACACGCAATAATGGTAGGCGACATCATTCCAAAATGAGTTGATTTTGAAACTCCCAAGTTAGATCCATTAACGTATTTTGGAGTAGGACTGTTGTTCCAACTGTCGTGACACGCCTGATAAAAAGAATCATTCCGAGGCATTTTCTGCCCCGTGATTCTTTCTACAACTGGATTTTTAGATGGCAGATAATCAAGACCCAGATCCTTATCCTCAATCTTCGTTACATTTCCCTGGTTTAAATTATGATCTTCGTTAATATTTTTACTTCTATAAGGACAATAAACAGCTGTTCTATCAGAATCTGACGTCGAAGCGTCAGAAGTTGGCGTTTGGCTTTTATCACTACTACTAAAATCTGTGCTAGCATTTTGACTGGAAGAATATGGTGCAGAATTATTGTCTAATGGAATTCTACGAGCAACTGTAAGCGTAATTGCGCCTGGGCGAGGGCCTTCTTGATGCATTACCCTTCTTAATGTTTCCATAGCCTGACTGTTCGGCATTCGAAGCAAAGACACACCGTTAATATTTACAAGTTGATCGTTTTCTTTAAGTCTACTATCCTACAAATTAAATACAATTATGACAAACATAAATACAGAGCAATAACAACTCTAAATTAATTACTTTATAAGCCGCTCCTCCGCGAATAACCGATTTGACAAAAATTCCTAAATCACTAGTACCGTTAGGACCGGTAGAAGTTTTTCCTTTTACACTAACACCGAGGCCAGCAGAACCAGTGTCGTTTAAAGGAATATCAAAAGTAAAGCATTCACGCTGTTTCCACGGAAATATTGAACCGTCGTCACAAAGTTTTTCTGGAGGCTGTATATATAAACAATAATAAAATTCATGTTATATGAAATTATTAAAATTATAACATTTTAGTTGAGTTAATTGAGGTGTTAATAATTAGGGATTTCAGCAAAGCAGCATTATTTGCATAAAAGTGTTAGTAAGTTTTAAACCCTTCTAGTACCATTTGACAGCATTTTTAATTAGGTTCACTTACAAAATAACGCAGTGATGAAGCAGTGGATAAGAAAGGAGATTCACCTCTATGATAGCTGTCGGTGGATATCTATACAAAAATAATTCAACGTCCACCAACAACTCATATTCAACAAACAGTTCACATTTAAAGCCCTCCACATACCCGACCCTAAATTACTCGCAATGAGCAAATTTTACTTACAATTGCCCTTGGAAGTTTCGGACTACTTTCAACTTGCTCTTGTCTAGATACTGTCAAGTGAATTTCACTCCCAACAGGAGCGTTCCTTAACAAAGCAACTGCTTCATCTTGACTTTTTCCTGTCAACTCCACACCATTTACCTTTTAAATTTTTAAGCATTAAATTAATGCACATATTAAACGCGAATAATATAAACAAACCTCCAATAACCGATCACCGGGTTTTAGTCGACCATCGTCAATAGCAGCTCCAACTGGCATAATCTTTTTAATATAAAAAGGACAATTTCCGCCAGTTACATTGTCACGAGTTGTAATACTAAATCCAAGCCCTTCAGAGCCTATGTAAATAGAAAATGAAAATTATAATTAAGTATATCTCATCCTAATAATCAAATTAGACCTTTAGTCAGTTGAATGTGATATTTTTTTCCGATTTTTCTTGTATTTGAATTCATAACTGCACTGGCACTTCGTTGTCCAGCCGGTGGAAATGTTTGAGAACCGTGAATGCCTAACAATTAAATATTATTATTAAACAAATAAAAATGTACAATAAAATCGCCATTAAAACACTGGCATTTCTTATGAATAATACCTCTGTCATTAATAACCATTCCTTCAGGTTCAAAATCAGCATCACTTTTGGTCGATTCAACTTGACGATGTGGATAAACTGGAGCAGGAGGACAGTAATAACCATTTATTTTACTTAACCTTAGCGAGATTTCATTCTCCATTAATGCTTCTTTAAAAATATCTTGTGCTCTACAATAAAAAAGAAAAGAAATGTAAATAATCAAGCTTTCCATGAGTAAATTGTTGGAAAAAAAAATCTAATCAATAATGGATAATAACGCAATCAAAAGGCGACAACTAATAAGTTCTAATTGGTGTTCATGCAAACGTGCAGGTAAAAATGATTACCTATGAAAGCTCACGTTTGCTAACGATCGACCATTAATTTCTGTTATTTTATCATTAATTCGTATGCGGCCATCCTGTTCAATTTGGCCGCCTGCTTCAATACCTTGTACTAATAATCCAGGTTCTCTAATAACACAAACAAACGCAAAAAAAAAATATTTCGTTGAAAGAAAATTCTTCAAGTACTGTAACTCAACGCAATTGGAATTTGCGCAAAATTCCTAATAAATGTATCGAGTATTGCAACACAGAAATTAAGGAAGTTAATTTCGTACCTTCCGTTTTCTTCACATTCGGGAACTACGTGAATTCCTAACGGTCTTCCACTATTTTTTAATACGATCATGGAATTTCTATTAAAAAAATCAATGTTACAAAAACAATTTTGTATCCATGTACTTTTTTTTATTGCTTTAATAATTTATTAAAACTTAATAACAGCCCTAATATTGTAAAATGACATCTAAAACTTCTTGTGGAAATAAATAAACTGTATTTGAATCCCTGAAATTTCACGGTAGCTAAATCCGTAAAATAAATTTTACTTAAACTTACCCATCATGATGTCCCATATGTTTCGAGCTGCCCAAAGGCTGCCTTCTACTGTCATAAAGCTAGAACAAAAATATAAACGTCACATCGTATTTGTATAAATATTACAATTCATTATAATATTACTTTATAGACTTGTCGATCAGCAGCATCGGCCCACCTACTCATTTCCATATTATTTCCTAGAATTGATATTCTTCCAGCTTCCCTTGAAAACGGTGTAAATGCAGATTTCCCTTCGTGAACGCCATCATCTTGATCTGAATGGATTTCAGCATCAGATCTCTCCTCGAGTTTTTCCTACAATAACAATCAATGAACTAATTTGATTTCTTAAAAATAGATAGGAGTACTAAAAAGCTACGTACATTATCGAGTTCTGAGCAACGTTGATTTTTGTCTCCAATCACAACCGCTGTAGACCACCGTTTCATCGGATCTGCATAGATGTTAGGAGCCGGTGAAAGACGATTGAGAGCGGGCTCACTACCTCGGCGCACTTGAAGAGTCGAGATTCCTAATGGCACGCAATCCCCAATAATTTCTACGTCAGTATGACACTCCGTCTGACCATCGGACTTGTTGTCTTCCTGGTGAAACATCTCCGGACTTTCAGTGCTAAGGGAACTAGTTCCACTTCTGCCACCTCCATTTTCGGACAAATGCGAAAACAATCCATTATTCTCTTCGTAAAGAGCTATAATCTGTTTAATTTAAAAAAAAAACAATTATTTTTGACCGCTCTTAAATGTTTTAAAGTAAATTTATTTTTCAAATAAGAAATTACTTGTTCTCTGTCATCCACAACGTCATTCAGTTTGTCATCTGGGTCCAAAATTCCTCCGTCGTTTAAACTTTTGAGATTATGTACATTTACCCATGACCCAGCCGGCTAGAATTAAAAGCAATAAAAATTAATACAATGGTTAAACAAACTTATTTACGTACACTTTTCAAGCTAAAAATTATTCAATACTTTATAAATTTAATCGCTTTAATGAAATTATTAACGAACACTTTCGCGCTACCACCTTCGCCATCAAATTTCACCGCTAGAAATACATTCTCCTTAACAGCTAAAGCGGGCAATAATTATACAATTTTAAAACTCTACAGAAACTTGCTTATTTTTTTTTTAACTTACGCCTCTGATTTTAAATTATAAACGCTTCAGCTCATGATAAATTAGTCAAAGGTAACGTTTAACTTTCTCTCGACTTTACTTCACTTCCTCATTTATTTTTAATTCATTTTTTTTTTTTTTGGTTGACAATAATTCAGTTCACGCAACAATACATTCTTTTGTAAATGTTAAGTCACACTACGCAATTAATTTAATGAATAACTCAAAATTTTCTACATCAAAAGGAGAAAAAATGCGGTACCGGGTAAGTCACAAAAAAATTATCTTGGTTTTTTTTTTTAAAACGCTGTCAAAATGATGAAAAAAAATTGCCTCAATATCCATTATAATATCAGATATCAAAATCTAATGTTATTTATATCCTGGCAAAAATGGATTTCTCCCGCAATAATATTGGAAGAATTATTGTTCCAATTACATGTACTTGGAAGGAAAGTTTACAATTCAAGATTAAAAACATTAACTGAACTAATTCAACTTTTTTATAAAATATTTTAAAAGAAAATTATTATTCACTCAAACCGGTTAGCCTACCAACAAAAACAGGTAAGATGTCATTGCCACACAGTGATCGAGTTTTATGTAAACCTCATGACATTTTATACACAACTCAGTTCGTTAAACCAAAAAAAAAAAAAAAAAATGGTTAAAAAGCTACGGTACCGAATTTACGAGGCACCTTTATAATTATTTTGAGCTAGAAAATGGAACTAAATCTCGGTTGAAAACATTCAAATCTCATTTTATTAAAGCATATTTTTTTCTCCGAATAAAAACTTTAAATCAAGATTAAGTAGCAGCTTTATTTATGATCATAAAATGTAGTGGAAGCGAAATACTCGTCCATCAAGATTAGGAAATTGTCATTTTTTCTTTCTCTTTCTATTTTCTTTTTTTTACACCATAAAACTTGAAATGTTCATTAATTATAAGATTTAGCGTATGACGGATAGACAGCGGGAGTGGTGTATCACTCTAATAACATCAAAATTATAAATTTCAACCTTAATCGATGAAGAAACTTTTTCATCCATCATCATAATATTAAATTATAATAATAATAACAGAAGAAAAAAAAAACGACATTAAAAATAAATTTTTTTAAATTGCAAAACTAGAAAGCTAAAATAATTAAATATTCTTTTTTTCCTGAATACTAAAAAATTATTACCTTTTCGTAAAATATATTTATCATTAAAAAAAAAACTCACACGTTAAAATTAAAATTTAAAAAAAAAAAGATATTACGCTAATTAAAGTAGAGGAATGAGGAAATAAGTGCGACAGTTTGTGCATGGCTGAATATTTTCATTTAAAAAAAACCCCAATGGTTATTCCGCGTGAAGATTATGGAGATACTGTATAAAAAAATGCGCTACCGACGAAACCTTTTACTGTATATTCCACCTATGACTAGACCTAATTTAACAACAACAAAAAAAAAACCGCTAGGAAATCCACAAAAAATAATAATAATAATCAAAAAAAAAAAAAATCAATAACAATAATTATTGTCAAAAATGATTTAAAAATAAAATATTCCTTTTAAAATCCGAACTTAAAATTTTTTTTCTTTACCCAGTTCAAACGTTAACTATGACATTGCATTTGCCAGAACATTATTGTTAAAACTTTTTTTTTTTGAACTTTTTTTGAAAAGATTTTTATTTTTTTTGTTTTTTTTTTCCGCCTCTCATTTCGATCTTTCTATTTAAATTGCTGGTCGTTGCACACTTTCAAAGTTCAACTAAATCAACCAAATAACGTAACGTCTTACGCACGAATAACTCGAAAAAATACATTTCTTTTTTTTTTTTTGTATATTTAACCGTCAAAAAAATAAAATATATGCGTCGAATAATAAGCGAAATAATCGTAGGTGAACTTTTATTATTACGAAAATTGCGATCTAATACCTATGCGACGTTTCAAATGATAAGAAACAATAATAATAACTGCGTTTCCATATAAAAGTTTTTTAAAAAAAAGTATTGAAATTCCTGTAGCAAAAAAAAAAAAAATAAATAAACAGAATTATTTAAATGTTCATTTTTTTTAAAAAAAAGTATAATATGTAAATATTAATATTTATTAAGCTCCATTTTCTTCTATCACTTGTCCGATCTCCCGTAGTTCTTCCAACTCTTTTGAACCGTTAATGCCCTGTTCTTAAATGTGGGTCAAGAAATTGCCAACACTTGTTACTTATAAGTAAACAAAGTAATAACAAACAACGCTAATTTCCTTTTTCTTTCTTTCTTTTTGTTTTTTGATGGCTATAAATACAGCGACAAGGTGGGGACGTTGATCTAATCGCCTAATAACGAAGAAATTCTATCTCAATCAGATAAAACAATTTCTATTGTCAAAACAGTTTCGCCACAAAAAAAAATTTATTTTAATTAATACAAATAAAAAAAAATTATTTTAATTAATACAAATAAAAAAAATTGCTGCTTAAATTAGTCTACGTTGTCCAAACAATTTACTGTAAGCTTATATTAAATTAAAAAAAAAAAAAACTACAATCGGCAAAAAAAAAAAAATCTTCGTAGTTTTTTTTTTTGTGTTTTTTTGACCAATAATTGACTCGTAAATCAATTACAGTACCAAAAAAAATATATACCGGTATCCAAAATTTCGAATTTGTATAAACAAATGTTTGTGTAATAATCCCAACTATCGTTCTTCTGTACAATATGTACAGTTTAAACATTTTACTGCATAACCTAACTCGATAACGTGCCAAAAAATAAACAATAATTTCAATATCTAATCTGATAAATAACCTTAATAAAAATTCGAAAAATTTTTATACTCATTCAAAAGTTGAATGAATTACTGTATACCATTTGTTAAAAAAAAATTAGTACACCTAAGTTAATTCATAATATAATTGTTTCGTCGCAACCGGAAGATCTAGTTTATTTACATTAATCTCAGCTTTATATTACCGGTATATTGTGGACATCAAAAAAATAAATAAATAAAAGGTTAAAAAAAAAGTGCTAAACGAATTTAATGGGAATGAAAGTTATTTTGATTTTCATCTTCTTCTAGAAAGTTGGTTTTACCAAATCTTTGTTTGAAAAAAACTTAACCAAGTTCTTAACAAAACTTGTCGCCACCAAAAACTTTAAATAAAAGTTTTTCGATATTATTTAAATGTACACGGCGTCCGTAAAAAAACGTACCCAACTGAATTAATATAAAATCCTTTAAATAATTTAAATATTGAGCCTTGACGATAGTTTTGAAACATGAATTAATCAGTCGAATTTTAATGAAAATGAATTTTTTTTTTAAATTTACATTAATTAACACTTCCCATTTAATAATAAAAAACAATTTTTAGAATATGACCGCTACAACTGAGTCGGCACGTATTAATGTGCTCGAGGAAATTTGCATTAATCGTAAGGTAGATGCCGGCACATGTTAAGATGCAGTCGGTAGGCGCAGGCTGGAAGTCCGCAAAAGCTTTAGCCGTCAAAGTGAACGGGTTTACACGTGCCGACTCAGTTGTAGAGGCCGTATTCCAAAAATTATTTTATAATATTAAATGAAAAGTGTTAATTAATGTAAATATATAAAAAAAATTCATTTTCAATAAAATTCGACTGATTTATTAATGATTCAAAACTGACGTCATCCAACGAACACCCTATATTTAAATGACACATGAAAAAAAACCGTCTCGTACGTTTTTGGCGCACTTCTTCCATATCCCAGTTTTAAGTAAGGTATCAATAATTATTATTAGCAAACTCGAATTTTGCTTTCAGTCAAAAAAAAAAAAAAAAACTTCGAAATTGAAAGAGCATAGAAATGGTAGCTGACTTACAGGTGTTCGAGGCTTAAAAACCGCTTTGGTAATCACCAAATTCTCGTTATTCGCCGATTTCACGTCGTAGGTTTGTTTTCTGCCGAACCAGCGACCCAACTTCTCGGCCACCACGCAATCGCAGTGTAAGCGGAACTTCGTATCCTGCTGCGGCTGTTGCTGCTGCTGCTGGTACTGACTCGTCATTTTTTTGTTTTTTGGATTTCAATTAAAAATCAAAATAAAGTGGAGAAGAAGCCAAGAGAGAAGTTGTTGATACATTTCACCACCAACCATATTGAGAGAAATTATTATATATAAAACTAAAAAAATGCAATCAGTCGCGAGTGATAATAGAATTTATAAAAATAAAACTCAATTAACAGCTATAATAATGATTTTATCTCCGACACCGAATATCGAGGTCGTCACAACCACCGTCACGCATTCTGTCCAACAATCGAAACATGACGTCACCCACTCGCGCGATATAATATACGGTAAAAAGATTTTTTTTTTTTAAAGTTTATAATTATTTCGTGATAATGTAAATAAATCCGAGAGCACAAACACTGCGGCGCACCAAAACGTCTTTTCGAACAAACACGCGAGATTTAGATTTCACTATTAAAACAACAAAAATAAAGTTGGAATAAAATAAAAATAAATTTAAAAAAAATGTTGTTTTTTTTTTTTTTTTACCGTATATAATAAAATCACAGTCAACAACCTCGACAATTAAACACAATTTTCCTGTTTAATTCTCCGATATTAAAGAAAAGTTGGAAGTTTTGTCGTAACGTCGGCGGCGACGAAAACGTAATAAAATCGCTGTTGTTTCCAACGTCGAACATCATTTTGTGGAAAAAAAGAATAAGTTTTGCGAGCGCGCATTTGCTCGTGACCGGTCGACCTTTAACAAACTTTATGCTTATCCAGTTATTTTTCTTTTTTCTGATCATCTCACCCACTAAACACAACCACCTTTCTGCACTAACATTTCAAGTTTGAAAAGGAAAAAAAAAAAGTTTTTCGAATACCGTTCCGTAGTAAGCTGCAGCAAGTGCCGCGTCGAGCGAGACGTAAACAAAAAAATGTGCACTGATCTCGAAAATAACCCACAACAACAACAAAATGAAGGTACAGTAAGAGTATAGCTGCTAAAACGGTTAAACGGCGCACTACTAATGAGAATAATAATTTAAAAAAAAATAATAAGAAAAAAAACTCCACCTTTGACGATATCGTAATACGTAAGCGTTATTTAAACGAGACGACGCTTGTTTTGGCACACGAATCGAAAACACCTTCGATTCAATTCGATAACGTTAGGAATGCTACTACGGTATGACAAAACCAAAAAAATAACAATTCTGACACCGATAATCAGCTGAGTGGAAATTGAACACAATCCGCGGACACGGACTAATAGGATGATGGTATTGTAACAGTCGTTGGGTAAAATAAAAACAGAAGCAGATTTTCACCAAATGTGGGGCCCTCCCGGATAATCCGGAATATTTTTCCAAAATTTCCATTCCAAAACTTCCCAAAACAATTCATTGAGAAATTGCCAAAAAATTATAATAATAATATTTTTCAAATAATCTATGTATGTTTTATATGCAAAATACAAGTAATTCATATTCGTTATACTGTATTTATAAAAGGCTTCGTTTTCATTAAAAAAAATTAAATTTTTTCTATCGAATTTCTAAACATTAAATAAAAACTTAGAACTAGTTTCATGCGTCTTAAAACTAGCTTCATGCTTCTTAAAGCTAGTTTCATGTTTTTAAAAACCAGTTTCATGCTTTTTAAAACTAGTTTCATGATTTTCAAAACTACATGTAGTTTCATGCATGTTAAAATTAGTTTTATGCTTCTTAAAACTACTGTACTTTCATAAATCAGAAAACTAGTTTCATAAATCTAAAAACTAGTTTCATAAATCTAAAAACTAGTTTCATAAATCTAAAAACTAGTTTCATAAATCTGAAAACTAGTTTCATAAAATATCTGAAAACTACTATCATAAATCTGAAAACTACTTTCATAAATCTGAAAACTACTTTCATAAATCTGAAAACTACTTTCATAAATCTGAAAACTAGTTTCATAAATCTGAAAACTAATTTCATAAATCTGGAAACTAGCTTCAAGCTTTTTAAACCTAATTTCATGCTTCCTAAACCTAGCTTAATGCCTCTTAAAATTATTTCCATGCAACTTCTTAAAACTAGTTTCATGCTTCTTAAACCTAGTTTCAAATTTCTTAAACCTAGTTTCAAGTTTCTTAAACCTAATTTCAAGCTTTTTAAACCTAATTTTAAGGTTTTTAAACCTAATTTCAAGCTTTTTAAACCTAGTTTCATGGTTCTTAAAAATACTTTCATAAATCTGAAAACTTCTTTGATGCTTCTTAAAACTAGTTTCATGCATTTTAAAACTAGCTTTTAATCTCAAATAATGGAGTGCGCCTGGCACCGCAACATGATTATAATTTAATCGTCGTAAATGACGTAACAAACTGAGATCAGAATCTAAACAAAAAGTAGGTTTTTAAATAGTACTGGAACTTTTTTTTGAGGGCCCCTAATCCCGCCCTGAACATAACGATGCCGTAGTAACGTACACACATTCTTCTACGTATTACTCGTTCGAAAGGAGGAAAAAAAATCCAACTCTAGCAGATTTACGAGCTGATAATCATTCTTATCGTTTTTATAACAAGAATGTGAAAGTCAACAATTCAAAATTAAAAAAAAAAAAAAAAAAAAAAAACACAAATCATTCCAAATCGATAACACTGAACGTTTCCTAGTAGAAGAATTTTATGATCGTCAACATTAACATAATATCGCCATCGACGCGCACACAAAAAAATAAATAAATAAAAAAAAAAAAACAATATAGAAAATAACCAACTTTTTTTTATTTTGGCTTTCGTAATCGCATAAATTATTAACGTACTGCTCATTCAGCGAGAACAATACGCTTTATTACACACACTCGTCTCATTTAAATATTATGTAGATATAAATATATTAATATTCTATCCAATAGATTGAAGCCAAAAAATTTTTAAATAAAAGTCAAGTTTATTAGGCGTTGAGGAAAAGAAAAAAAGCCTTCCGTTTCAAAGTTGAACTGTTCCTGTAGTAGTCTGCGAAATGTCAAAAGATAATCGAAGAAATGATAACAAAAAAAAAAAAAATTACGTTGCTCCTCTCAACAACAACAATTATTATTACTTATGTAATAAAGGTGTTGTGCCACCGGAATTGGTTCAGCGATCACACCGATGTACATCTCTCAGCAAGACCACTGCCTCCTACTGAAAACCACTCACTATTGAAAGACCACCTCGAGTAGTAACGTGTGTCCGTAAATATACGACCCTTTTAAAAAGCGAATAAACAAATCAAATTTTATTGAAAATGAATTATTTTTTTAAAATATATATGAAATAACACCTCCCATTTAATAATAAAAAAACAATTTTTGGAATATGACCTCTACAACTGAGTCGGCACGTATTTAACGTGCTCACTTTGACGGCTAAAGACTTTGTGGACTTGCAGCCTGCACCTGCCGGCATCTACCGTAGCATTAATGCAAATTTCCTCGAGCAAATTAACACGTGCCGACTCAGTTGTAGAAGTCACATTCTAAAAATTGTTCTTTATTATTGCATGGGAGGTGTTGTTGTATGTAAATATTAAAAAATTAATTCAATTTCATTAAAATTTGACTTGTTTATTCGCTTTTTAAAAGCGTCGTATATTTACGGACACACTTTTACAATAAAATCTCTATTTGAAGACTAGCGTTGAAAACGACTAAAAATGGTTTTCAAAAAAATTTATTTCAAAAAAAAAAGTTATTATTTTCTGGCTCGACATTTTTAGACAAAGAATAATTCTATTACCGGAAATTGGTTTCAAGTATTAGAACCCTTATCTATTCAGCAGCTGCACTCGAATTATCTATGAGTGCGCAGTATGTATGCAATTGAGCTGAATCTCGGTGGTCTTCAAATAGAGACCTCCATTGAAAATAAAAATTAAATAGGTGGGTCCACATGGTCTTGTAGTAGAGGTGATCCATTATTAAAGGCGCCTTAATAACGTTTTTAAGATGGTCTCGAAACAGGGGTTGTCTTTAATTGAAGGTGGTCTTGCCTAGAGAGGTGTTTCACTGCAAGAGACCACTTTTAGTAGAGAAGATCCCAAACACAAATCCATCAGCGTTCAACAGATTTAATTAATTTCGATGGCTATCAACTTTTAGTTATCAAACTTCCGGTTATTTAAAATATTATCTTTATCGTTACTTCTCTATCTCTGACCACCCATGTTTAACCATCCTTGATGAGATGCCAAACTACTCAATGATATGAATATGACGTCGATTCAACAGCCTTATTTTGGCCTCCGATCAATTCAAACAATCGCGCTTCGAACCACAAGACAATTGTTATCATTGTATTACACGTGATGGCCGAGAGTGATGCAAGGGTTGGAGAAAAACGATTGGTCGAGTCAAAAATACCCGCGATTAGCTCCACGTTACTGTACTTTTTTTATTTAAATGCGACAGAATCTTCATTAATTAAAATTTAGCTTATATATCAGTTAAATTTAGTGCAGTACAATTTAATGCAAACCACTTATGAAAAAAAAAAATAGATTGCAAAAAAAAAAAAAAATTCTTGCATGAATTACTCGTAATATCGACACATTTGCAATTTTTTTAAAACAACATTTGCATAAAAAAATAATTATAATTAATGTATAATAATCTAGGCTGCAGTATAATACAATTTTTAATTAAGCAACAAACTGATACCGGTACTGTATTATTATAAGAGTTAGCGGTTGAGCGTTTTTGCTCGTTCTTCTGCTTATCTTCACCTCTTATGACGTAACACTTCGTATCTTGGCGCGGTTTTTTTTATTTTTTATATAAAACAGATAAAAAAAAATAATTATTATTCTCTAAAGCTGTAATGACGTAAGACGTTAAAGTTTTTTTATTAAAAAAAATATATAAACACAAATTCTTTTCATAAACTTGGTATCATTAAATTTTATGTAAAGTTTTAATGACGTCATAAGCACAAGAAGAGCCGAGCAAAAAAAAAAAAATGCTTAATCGCAAATAATAATAATTCTTTATTTAGATGAAAACTTTTTATTATTGTATTCAAATTGAAATTACGCATCGAGCGATTACAAGGTCGTTGAAAATGTTATTTCATTTCGCAACTTTTACAATTATTAACTTCTTGGCACAGCTCACATTTGAATGTAAATAATGGTATAGTAGGAGGTGCGTACATTTTTATTAGACGTTAACTCAAAATCAAACATTTATCAAAACGTAATCTAAAAATAGGTACTGTATTTACTGTAGAGATCATCCAATCGTAAATTTAGATTTTTAAAATTGTTTCTCGGTCAATTTCAAACCTCCTTGTATTATAGGGTGTTCGTTGGATGACGTTAGATTTGAAGAAACATGAATAAATCAGTCGGATTTTAATGAAAATGAACTATTTTTTAAAAATTTACATTAATTAACATCTTCCATTTAATAATAAAAAAACAACTTTTGGAATATGACCTCTACAACTGAGTCGGCACGTGTTAATGCGCTCGAGGAAATTTGCATTAATC